>CM067565.1:110906007-111061007 GCA_034336665.1 Luscinia megarhynchos | reverse complement strand
ACCCTTTTCCATGCCGTGGGAATACCCCTGGGAGGAGGGAATGTAGCCTCATCCCTCTCTGGAAATTGTTTTCCACGCTGCCACATGGGTGGATTTAGGCACACACACGATTTTTTTGGGGAAGGGAGCAGCCTGTGTGGCGGGAATAAACCATCTGAGGCTGCTTTAAACACCCCTTGGAGCAGGGCCAGGAGCCCAGGCAAGGAAACGCTGGGAGCTTGTTCTAATTTAGTGGTGTTGAAGTGTTCGGCTGCAATTAAGCAGCTGAAAATTAAACAGAACCAGTCATTAGGGCTGGTGGGACAAGCCCAGCAGACCAGAGGATATAAATTATTTCCAATGGGGGAATGCCAGAGCTGGTTCCTCTCCTCGGCTGTTATCTCTTGGTTTAAACCTGAGGAATTTTATGCACTGGATCCTGGAGCAGGTAAGGGGAGGGGAAAATAAACTCACGGCAGATTTTTCTGTGCTCTCCCAGTCCCTCCATCCCAGGGAATTCCTTCCTCTCGCTGCCTCTTGAGCTCCCAGCATCATTCCCTGATGTTGGTGCTCCCTTTCCCTGGATCCTGCTCCCCCCTGGAGTGTCCCCCCGTTGTTTTTGGGGGACAATCACCCGACCCACGCCGTGCCCTGGGGGAATTTCTTCACCAGCCGAGCTGCTTTGGAGGAGGGATTTGGGGCAGGAATCGGTGCCTTGCTGGAGTGAAGGTGGAGCGGGAATTGGGGCTGGAAATCCCTCACCTCCCGTGGGGGAATCACGGATGGGGCAGGCTCCCCAAAAACTGCTGTGCTGGGCTTTTCCATGGGGTTTATCCAGATAATTCCGGGATATCAGAGCTCCCAGAGGGACAACGTGGATCTGTAAAACTTCCAGCACCCTGCAGGATTCTGTTAAAACCAGGGAAGCCCAGAAATGCTCACTTAAATCCTTAAATCCTTTCAGCAGAAGCAAGATTTCAGCCTGGGTTTTAAAGTCAAGTTTTAAGGGAATTCCTGGGAATTGTTGGTGTCAGCGGGAAGCGTCTCCCTGGGCTTCAGCAGGATTTTCCCAGCCTGAAATGGAGTCCAGATCTCCCAAAATAAATCCCCCCAGCTCTGGAGCCCCGCGAACGCTCCTTCCCAGAAAAAAAAAAGATGCAGCTCCTTCATCTGCCAGCGTCATGTGTGTTAAATTGTGCTGACGTCTCCCAGAATTCCAGGGAATAAATGGGAACCAGTGGCCGGGGCTGCTGGTGCCACGGGAGGAGTGGCAGGAGCATTGTTTGTGCTCCTATTCCCTTCTTGCCAGGACAAGATGTCCAATTCCATTCCCATTTTATCCCAATTTCTGCCCAGGAGAGCAGCACAGTTCACCTGATGCAAAAACCATTCGAGCCTTTCCCAAATGAAATGAAACCTCCCCAGTTTTTTGGGACCAAAACACAAGTCTGAAACCCCAAATCTTTCTCAGCTCAAAATATTTTTGCTCACCTGCAAAAAACAAAAAAAACACCCCTGAAAAATCCCGTTTTGCTCCAAATATTTTTTTTTAACTCCTGGAGAAATCAGTGACAACAATTTATAAATTAACGACAACAATTTTTTTTATTCCCTGGTTTATTTGGATGGTCTCCTGCTGATTCAAAATTCTTTTTTATCCCCCTCATTTTTAATTTTAAAGGCCTCGTGCAAGGAGGAGCTGCCAGGCGGGAACGGGATGCAGAGGGACTTTTGGGGATGAAGGAATCGGCTGGAGAGGACAAGGCAGCTCTTCACAGCTTTAAATCCCGTTTTACATCCCCCACTCCCACACTGCGGGGAAGCAAACAGAGTTTTGCTGTCTTTTTTTCGGAGCCTTTATGATGGTTGTAATATTCTGCGCTGCTCACCTCGCCCCGGCCCTAAATTTTCACGGGGAAATGAGTCCCTGAGAAGAGTTTACCTGCCCCGAAATGGCTCCAAACCCTCGGGGGAATCCCCGGCAGCTCTGGCACGGCTGGAATTGTGCCCTGGCCAGGAGCTCTGGACCTTGGAAAACCCGGGACGACCAAATTCAGTGCTTATACATTAAATATTATCACACTCAGCACTACTCACTTCACATTCTCTTGGTTAAAATTTGGCTCCACCAGCGGAAAATTCAGATTTTTCTTTCCCCTTTTTCTTCCCCAGCAGGTCCAGAACCAATTTTTTGGGAAAACAATGGATTATTTACCCCTCACCTCCACCCCACCCTCTTTCCTACAAGATCCGTGCCCTAAAGCCTGGCTTAAGCACTCCCAAATCCCACCGAATTTTCCGGGAGGAGCAGACCCCCTGCTCTCACCAGTTCCAGCCTCCCCGAGGTGTTTTTCCAGCATCCACCCCACCGGGGAAAAATTCGGGAATGGCTCCAGCATCCCCAGCGCGTGCGGGGTTTATTTGCCCGCTGATCCCGCCTGGATTTACACCCGGCCTTAAGCGGGACCTTAATCCCAAAGAAAACATCGGGAGCGAGTCGCTGGAGGAGCCAGGGAATATTCCCCGAGGATATTCCCTGCGCTTTTCCAGCCTCGAGGGTTCCACAATTCCCGGGGATTTGGGCAAGAACTCGGCACCTCCCGAGTTTCCAGCAGGATTTTCCAGCAGAGGGATGCGGGGTTTTCCCGAAAATCCAATTCCCGGCTCTCCAAACCCTTTCCAGAGGGGGCCGCACGCGGCTCCCAGATGTGGCGAGCGGGATTTGTAGGGAAAAACCTTCCACCCTTTTCGGGATTTTTCCCAAAACACTCGGTGGTTTTAAATACCGACCCCTGGGAGGGAAAGGTGACGATCCCGGGCGTGAAATAAAATTCCTAAATGGTCAATTCGGATCGCAGGCAGAAAAGGAGGAGAAAAACCCCGAGAAAGAGAAAAAGCGGGATGGATCCATGTGGTTTATGGGGGATTTCCAGCGCTCCGTGCTGCCCGAGCAGCAGCGACCTTTCCCACCGGGAATTCTGGAAATTTGGATTTTTCACGTGGAGAATCTCCGAGGTTTTTTTTTTTTTTTTAGGGAACAACAACAGCAACAATAAAATTAAATGGGAAAAACTCCCGGAGGGTTTGGTGCGGTTTGAATCCGGGTGGGTTTGAGGGATTGCACGGAGGAAAATTGCTTTTGACAAAAAATGATTGTTAATTATTGAACCTGTGGCCTTGACAGAGATGCACAGAGGGACGTTCTGTAAAATAATTTTATTTTGCTGAGCTCTCAAAAGAGATGGAAAAGGAGCTCCATAAATTCCTGTCAGATCCCTGAATCAGTAATGAATTATAATAATAATAAAAACATAATTTAGCACAGCATGGCAGAAATAGACAACGACACAGCCGTAGAATATATTATTGTTACTGTATAATAATTTAACAACATTATCTATTTCAGTATAATATTAATTAGATTATTTTGTAATAAAAAATCGGGAATAAATATTGGTGAAACACCCAGGACCGCCCACCTTTAATAATTCTAATCTTCAGCTGCTGCAGCAGAGGAATATCCTCCACACTCGAATACCCTTGATATTTCCATCCAGTATTCCAGATATTTCTATTTTAAAATTAAATTTAAAAATAAAAATAAAAAGCTTCCAGAACTCCCTGCTCCGCTGGATTTTTATCCAGCAAAATTAATGACGTAAAATCTCTCTTCTGTCACCCGAGGCTCAGCCCGGCATAAAAACACCCGCAAAATTCCAACAGCTTTGGCAAAAACAGGGAAAATTAGGGTTTTTAATTTATTTTTTTTTCATGCTGGGTGGTGAAAGGGGGGAAAGAGGGGCGGGGGTGGCCGGGGGAGCAGGTTTGGGGTCCGGCGCCGCTCCTGGAGCTGCGCAGGGAGCGGGACAGGGAGCAAATTAATCGCGATTTTCCTGCCACATCTCACCTGAGCTGCCGCCCCTTTCTTTTCCTTCTTTCCCTCTCTTTCTTTTCCCTGTTCTGCTTTCCCTTCTTTTTCCTTAGCTATTTTTCTTTGTCCTAATTTCAAAAATCAGTTTCTTGCCGCTTTTATTTTCCCTTGCTTCTCCTTTCCCCCGCTTATCTTTCCTTCATCACCTACCTCCCTTCTCTTTTTTTTCCTCCTCCGTTCCCTTTTTTTAAAATATTTTTTTTTTAATTTCCCTGCTGCTTTTCCTTCTCTTCCTTCTTTTCCTCGCCATGATTCCTCCCCCTCTCGTTTCCCTCAGCTCGGGGGTGACGGGCGCTGTCCCCAAATCCTGCCCGAGGCCCCGCGCTTTAAAACCCCCTTAAAAGCGGATTTTAATTTTTTTTGTTGTTGTTTTTCCGAGCCCCCCACCCTTCCAAAAAAACACTCACAGCCTTTCACTCCTCCAGCAGGGGACGAAACTCCCGGGGAACCCCAACCGCGTTTGACGGGGCGGGATTATTTTATTTTTTTTTTTGGTGAGGGGGCAGATTTGGGACCCGGGGGGTCTCCCCCCGCGGCGGGGCAGGTGCGTGTCGCTGTCCCGCGTGGGAATCCCCCCTCCCCACGCCGGGGGAGGGGGGTCTGTCCCCTCCCAGGGCGGGCCGCGGCCATTTAGGAGCGGGCCGGAGCCAATGGGCGGCGTCGTGACGGTCGCGACTGACGCGATCCCCGCGTCAAATTGATGGCGAGCGGCGGCGGGGGCTCGCTGCCCGCGCCCCCCGCGCTCCGAGCGGCCGGGCCATGGGTGAGTGCGCCTTTCGGGGGGTTCCGGGGCTTCTCGGGGCTTTTCGGGGGGCTCCGGGCATCTCCCCGCTCTCCGCTCGCGGCTCCTTCTCCCGTTCTCGCTCCTTTTGTCCCGCTCTCCTCGCCCTTCCTGACTTTTCTTTTTCTCCTGCTTTCCCTGCCTTACCTCCCTCTTCTCCTTCTCGCTTTGTTCCGCTCTGCATTTCTCCTTTTTCCTCCTTTCCCCCTTCCCTTGGGCTTTTTTTCTCTCTCTTTCTCTCTTTCCCTCTCTCTCTCTTCCCCTCTCATTCCCGTTTTTCTTTTACTTTTTCTTTTCCCCCTTCCTTTTCTCCTTTTCCTTTTCCCCCTTCTTTTTTCTTCCTTTTTTCCCCTTCTTTTTCCCTCTCCCTTTCCCACTTCTTGTTTTCCTTCCATTTTCCCCACTTCTTTTTTTCTTCCTTTTTCCCCTTCTTTTTTCTCCTCTCCCTCTCCCACTTCTTGTTTTCCTTCCATTTTCCCCACTTCTTTTTTCCTTTCACTTTTCTCCTCCTTTTTTTCTTCCTTTTCCTCTTCTTTTTTCCTCTCCCTTTCCTCTTTCTTTTTTTCCTTCCCTTTTTTCCCCTTCTTCCTTTTTTTTCCTTTTCCCCCTACTTTTTTTCTTCCCTTTTGCCTTCTTTTTTCCTTTTCATTTTCCGCCTTCTTTTTTTTTCTTCCCTTATTCCTTCCTTTTCCCCCTTCTTTTTTCCTTTTCCTTTTCACCCTTCTTTTTTCTTTTCCCCTTTTCCCCTCCTTCTTTTTTTTTCTTTTCCTTTCCCCCTTCTTTTTTCTTCCCTTTTTTCCTTCCTTTTTTCCCCTTTCCTTCCCTTCCCTTGCTTTTCTTCTCTTTTCTGCTCCCCTTTTTCTGCTTCCTTCCCGCTTCCTTTTTTCCTTTTCCTTTCCTCCTTCTTTTTTTCTTTCCCTTATTCCTTTTTACCTCTTTCCTCCTCTTCTCTTGCTTTTCTTCTCTTTTCCACTTCCTTTTCCTTTCCCTCCTTCTTTTTTTTCTCTTCTTTTCTTTTCCTTCCTTCCTTTTCCTTTTATTTTTCTTTTCCTCTTTTTTCTTCTCTTCCTTCTCCTTTTTCCTTCCTTTTTTCCTTTTCGTTTTTCCTTCTTTCTTTTCTCTTCCTTCTTTTTTCCTTTCCTTTTTCTTTCCTTCCTTTTCTTTTCTTCTTTTCCTTCCTTCCTTTTCTTTCCTTTCCTTTCCTTTCTTTTTCCCTTCCTTTCCTTTCTTCTTTTCCTTCCTCTTTTTCCTTTTTCTTTCCTTTTTCTTCTTTTTTCTTTTCCTTCTTCCTTCTTTTCCCTTTTCCTTCTTTTCCTTTTCCTTTGCCTTTTCTCCTTCCTTTTGCCTTCTTTTGTTTTCTTCCTAGTTTTCCCTTCTCTTTTTGTTTTTCTTCCTTTTTTCCTTTTCCTTCTCCCTTTGGCTCTTTTTTTCCTTCCATTTTTGCTTCCTTTTTCCTCTTTCGTTTTCGGCCTTCTGTTTTTCCGTCTTTTCCCCTTTCCTTTTTCCTTTTCCTTTTCCTGCGCTGCGTGTTTTCCTTTTCGTTTTCTCGTATCTTTTTTCTTCCTTTTTCTCCTTCCTCCTTTTTCCCTTTCCTTTTCTTTCTGTTTCCTTCCTTTTCGTCTTCGTCCTTTTCAGTTCTTCTCCTTTTCCGTTCTTCTACCTCTTTCCTCCTACTTCTCGCTTTTTCCGTTTCGCTTCGTACACTGCCGAGATTTTCGACCAGTTCTCCAGATCGCGCGGCTTTCCTCCATAGACGGTCGGACATTGGACGCCCGATCATGCGTCGACGGACCCGTCCGTCGATCAGACCTGCGCGTCGGCTGGACTGGCGCGGACGTCGTGACGGCATCGATCGCCAACTGCGGTGTCGTACGGCTGCGATCCAGCTAAGGATCCTGGCGCGCTACCACGAGACGGGCTCCATCCTGCCGGGGGCCATCGGCGGCAGCAAGCCGCGGGTCACCACGCCGGCGGTGGTGCGCCACATCCGCGGCTACAAGCAGGGCGACCCCGGCATCTTCGCCTGGGAGATCCGCGACCGCCTGCTGGCCGACGGCGTGTGCGACAAGTTCAACGTGCCCTCGGTCAGCTCCATCAGCCGCATCCTGCGCAACAAGATGGGCGCGCTGCCGCCCGCGCCGCCCTGCGCGCCCCTGTGCGCGTGCCCGCGCCGCCCGGCGCGCCCCCGCCGCCGCCGCCGCGCTGCTGGCCCTCGGCGCACTCGGTCAGCAGCATCCTGGGCATCCGGCCCTGCGCGGAGCAGCCGGGTGCGTGCGCCGCCGCGGCTCCCCTCCTGGCTGCCCCGCTTTTGTGTGCTCCCTTCCTGTTATTTTATTATTTTTATTATTTTATTATGTGTTATTTTTATTTTATTTTTATTATTTTTATTTTATTTTTATTATTTTTATTTTATTATTTATTATTTTTATTTTATTATGTATTATTTCTATTTTATTATTTATTATTTCTATTTTATTATTTATTATTTCTATTTTATTATGTATTATTTCTATTTTATTATGTATTATTTTTATTTTTTAATTATTTTTATTTTCTATTTTATCATTTTTATTTTATTATTTATTATTTTTATTTTATTTTTATTATTTTTATTTTATTATGTATTATTTTCATTTTATTATGTATTATTTTCATTTTATTTTTTATTATTTTCTTTTATTTTTATTATTTTTATTACTTTTATTTTTTAAATTTTTTTATTTTTATTATTTTCTCCCCATCCCTCCCCTCCTTCTTGCTTCATTGTTATGTTTTTTAAAATATTTTGTTCTCCCTTTTTATTATTTTATTAATTTTTATTATTTTATTATGTATTATTTTCATTTTATTATGTATTATTTTCATTTTATTTTTTATTATTTTCATTATATTATTTATTATTTTTATTACTTTTATTTTTTTAATTTTTTAATTTTTTATTATTTTCTCCCCATCCCTCCCCTCCTTCTTGCTTCATTTATATGTTTTTTAAAATATTTTGTTCTCCCTTTTTATTATTTTATTAATTTTTATTATTTTATTATGTATTATTTTAATTTTATTATGTATTATTTTCCTTTTATTTTTTATTATTTTCATTTTATTATTTATTATTTTTATTACTTTTATTTTTTAAATTTTTTATTTTTTATTATTTTCTCCCCATCCCTCCCCTCCTTCTTGCTTCATTTTTATGTTTTTTAAAATTTTTTGTTCTCCCTTTTTATTATTTTATTAATTTTTATTATTTTATTAATTTTTATTAGTTTTATTTTATTCTTTATTATTTCTATTTTATTATTTATTATTCTTATTTTATTATTTATTATTTTTATTTTATTCTTTATTATTTTATTTTTATTATTTTTTTATTATTTTCTCCCCATTTCTCCCCTCCTTCTTGCTTCATTTTTATGTTTTTTAAAATTTTTTGTGCTCCCTTTTTATTATTTTATTAATTTTTATTATTTTTTATTATTTTTATTTTATTATTTTTTATTTTATTATTTTTATTTTTTATTATTTTCTCCTCTCCTTCTTTCTTCATTTTTATTTTTTAAATTTTTTTGTGCTCCCTTTTTATTATTTTATTAATTTTTATTATTTATTATTTTTATTTATTATTTTTATTTTTTTATTATTTTCTCCCCATCCCTCCCCTCCTTTCTGCTTCATCTTTATTTTTTTACCTCTTTTTGCTCCGTTTTTATGATTTTATTAATTATTTTTATTTTATTATTTATTATTTTATTTTTTAATTTTTAAATTATTTTCTCTCCATCCTTCCCACCTCTTTGCTTCATTTTTATTTTTTTTATCTCTCTCTGCCCCCTTTTTATTATTTTCTCCCCATCCCTCCCCTCCTTTTTGCTTCATTTTTATTTTTTTTCACCTTTTTTTTGTCTCTTTGTGCTCTTTTAATTCTTTTAGTTTATTATTTTGTTCGGTTTCTTGCGAGGGTTTTGTGTCTTTCTGCAGTTTTTTTAAAATTATTTCTAGCGCGGGTTTTGTTCGCTTCGTGCCTTCCGGCTCGTTTGCGGATTTTTTTTCAGCTTTTTATTCGCTTCGTGCCTCTTCGCCCGTTTCGTGCCTTTTTGCGATTTTTTCCTTCTTTTTTTATTGGTTTCAGCTTCTTGGTTTATTTCGAGTTTTTGTTGCTCTTTCTTTCTTTCTTTCTTTCTTTCTTTCTTTCTTTCTTTCTTTCTTTCTTTCTTTCTTTCTTTCTTTCTTTCTTTCTTTCTTTCTTTCTTTCTTTCTTTCTTTCTCAATCTTTTTGTTCGTTTCGTATATTTTCCTTTTTTTTTCTTTTTTTTCTTTTCCCTATTCCCCCCTCCTCCCTTTTTTTTATTTTTTTCCTCCCAAGGGCCTCCCCCCCGCTCCACCAGCCCGTCGCGCCTCGGCTCAGCCACATCTTGAACTTTTTATGAAAAATGTGGAAAATATTTTCCTAGGGATGACAGATTGCCGACCGCAAATTCGGAGCCCTGAATTTCGCTCCGCAAAGGGGGATTTTAAAAAAAAAATAATTAAATATATATATATGTGAAAAGGGTGGGGGAAAAAATAAGAGAAGAGGAAAAATCAAGGGGAAAAATGAAAAGAAGGCGGCTCGGATCTGACCTCCGGGATTCTCCCGAGGAATTTGGGGATTTTTGGGAGCCCCGGCTGCTCCGGGGGGTGCGGGTCCTTTTATCCTTCCAAAAAACCCGAGTAAATCAACCGCATGCGTTTTTCCCTCCCCGGGCAATCATTTATCCTTAAAATTCCGATGTCACTCCTCCAAATCCCCCTCGTCAGGAGAGAAATTGGGGCCCCTAAATTATCGGGGATTGGGGAGAGGGGGGTTTGGGGGGAGCGCCACGGCCTCTCCCCGCGCTGCCATCCCAAATTTCGGCACGCGGGTTCCCGCCCCCCAAATCCGTGGATTCCCGGAGCCAGGCGCTGGGAAAAGCGGGGAATTCCCCCCGTTTCACCCCGAAATCCGCTCGGGCTGACGCTGTGCTCCCCAGGGGCTCTGGCTGGCACCGAGGGGGCCGCGTACCCCCCGAAAATGGAGGAGTGGCCCGGAGTGAGCAGGAGCGGCTTCCCCGGGCCCGGCCAGGCGGGCGGCGGGCTGGACAGGGCTGCGGCCGAGGGCGACATCAAATACCCGCAGGTGAGGAATGGGGACAGCAGGGGACAGGGGGACAGGGGGACAGCAGGGGACAGGGGGACAGCAGGGGACAGGGCTGCGGCCGAGGGCGACATCAAATACCCGCAGGTGAGGAATGGGGGGGACAGCAGGGGACAGGGGGACAGGGCTGGACAGGGCTGCGGCGGAGGGCGACATCAAATACCCGCAGGTGAGGAATGGGGGACAGCAGGGGACAGCAGGGGACAGGAGGGGACAGCAGGGGACAGGGCTGCGGCCGAGGGCGACATCAAATACCCGCAGGTGAGGAATGGGGACAGCAGGGGACAGGGGGGACAGGAAGAGACACGAGGGGACACGAGGGGATAGGGGAGGAGAGGAGGGGACAGAATGGGACAGGAGGGGACAGGCGATGACACGAGGAGACACGAGCGGACAAGGGAGGACCGGAGGGGACAGGGAGGCACAAGGGGACACGAGGGGACAGGAGAGGGCACAAGGGGGACACGAGGGGACAGAAGGGGACAGGAGGGGACAGGCGATGACACGAGGGGACACGAGCGGACAAGGGAGGAACCGGAGGGGACAGGGGAGGGCACAAGGGGACACGAGGGGACAGAAGGGGACAGGAGGGGAAAGGGGATGACACGAGGGGACACGAGGGGACAGGAGGGGACACGAGGGGACAGGAGAGGGTGGCTGAATGGGGCAGGGGACACCAGGGAGGCGGGAAGAGAGGCCGAGCGGGACGCCCCGCGCCGGGCGGGCGGCGCTGAGCTCCCCTCGCTGTCCGTGTCCCCTGTCCCTGTCCCTGTCTCGCTGTCGCTGTCGCTGTCGCTGTCGCTGTCGCCGTCGCCAGCCCGGCGCGGGGCTCGCCGCCGTGGGCACGTTCCTGCCGCCCTGCGCGTACCCGGCCCCGGGCCAGCCCGGGCTCTACGGCGGCTCCGCCGGCGCCTGCATCGCCCCCGGCCCGCCCTGGGCGCCGCTGGCACCGCACGGGAGGGCGGAAGGTGAGCGGGGACAGCGGGGACAGCGCGGGGAGGGACAGGGATCCGAACCGGGAATGCCCGGGATGGCCGCCGCGGGAATTCCGCTGATCCACGATGGATGGGAACAGGGGAAAGGGGAGGATGGACGGGAATGATCGACCGGCAGGGAATGGTGTGATCCCGGGAATGTGCATCTGGGAATGAGCTGATACGGGGAATGTTCATCTGGGAATGTTCATCTGGGAATGTTCATCTGGGAATGTTCATCCCTGGGAATGTTCATCTGGGAAATGTTCATCCTGGGAATGTTCATCTGGGAATGTTCATCTGGGAATGTTCATGTGGGAATGTTCATCTGGGAATGTTCATCCCTGGGAATGTTCATCCCTGGGAATGTTCATGTGGGAATGTTCATCCTGGGAATGTTCTTCTGGGAATGTTCATCTGGGAATGTTCATCTGGGAATGTTCATCTGGGAATGTTCATGTGGGAATGTTCATCCCTGGGAATGTTCTTCTGGGAATGTTCATCTGGGAATGTTCATCTGGGAATGTTCATCCCTGGGAATGTTCATCTGGGAATGTTCTTCTGGGAATGTTCATCTGGGAATGTTCATCTGGGAATGTTCATCCCTGGGAATGTTCATCTGGGAATGTTCATCCCTGGGAATGTTCATCCCTGGGAATGTTCATCTGGGAATGTTCATCTGGGAATGTTCATGTGGGAATGTTCATCCCTGGGAATGTTCATCCTGGGAATGTTCATCTGGGAATGTTCATCCCTGGGAATGTTCATCCCTGGGAATGTTCATCTGGGAATGTTCATCCCTGGGGAATGTTCATCCTGGGAATGTTCATCTGGGAATGTTCATCTGGGAATGTTCATCCCTGGGAATGTTCATCCCTGGGAATGTTCATCTGGGAATGTTCATCCCTGGGAATGTTCATCCCTGGGAATGTTCATCTGGGAATGTTCATGTGGGAATGTTCTTCTGGGAATGTTCATCTGGGAATGTTCATCCTGGGAATGTTCATCCTGGGAATGTTCATGTGGGAATGTTCATCCCTGGGAATGTTCTTCTGGGAATGTTCATCTGGGAATGTTCATCTGGGAATGTTCATCCCTGGGAATGTTCATCTGGGAATGTTCTTCTGGGAATGTTCATCTGGGAATGTTCATCCTGGGAATGTTCATCCTGGGAATGTTCATCCCTGGGATTGTTCATCTGGGAATGTTCATCCCTGGGAATGTTCATCCCTGGGAATGTTCATCTGGGAATGTTCATCTGGGAATGTTCATGTGGGAATGTTCATCCTGGGAATGTTCATCCCTGGGAATGTTCATCTGGGAATGTTCATCTGGGAATGTTCATCCCTGGGAATGTTCATCCCTGGGAATGTTCATCTGGGAATGTTCATCTGGGAATGTTCATCCTGGGAATGTTCATCCCTGGGAATGTTCATCTGGGAATGTTCATCCCTGGGAATGTTCATCCTGGGAATGTTCATCTGGGAATGTTCATCCTGGGAATGTTCATCCCTGGGAATGTTCATCTTGGAATGTTCATCTGGGAATGTTCATCTGGGAATGTTCATCTGGGAATGTTCATCCCTGGGAATGTTCATGCTGGGAATCTTCATCTGGGAATGTTCATCTGGGAATGTTCATCTGGGAATGTTCATTTGGGAATGTTCATCCCTGGGAATGTTCATGTGGGAATGTTCATCCTGGGAATGTTCATCCCTGGGAATGTTCATCTGGGAATGTTCATCTGGGAATGTTCATCCCTGGGAATGTTCATCCCTGGGAATGTTCATCTGGGAATGTTCATCTGGGAATGTTCATATGGGAATGTTCATCCCTGGGAATGTTCATCTGGGAATGTTCATCTGGGAATGTTCATCCTGGGAATGTTCATCCCTGGGAATGTTCATCTGGGAATGTTCATCTGGGAATGTTCATCCTGGGAATGTTCATCCCTGGGAATGTTCATCTGGGAATGTTCACCTGGGAATGTTCATCCTGGGAATGTTCATCCCTGGGAATGTTCATCTGGGAATGTTCATCTGGGAATGTTCATATGGGAATGTTCATCCCTGGGAATGTTCATCCTGGGAATGTTCATCCCTGGGAATGTTCATCTGGGAATGTTCATCTGGGAATGTTCATCCTGGGAATTTTATTCCTGGGAATTTTCATCCTTGGGAATATTCATCCCCATAATATTGGAATTCTGCAGGATCCTTTCCCCACACACCAATTCCAACAACCACGATCCTTTCTGAAAAAAAAAAAAAAAAGAAAAAACAACTTGCCATTAATCATCAATTCCCAGTAATTACTCAATAATTATTAACTGACAGCCGCGATTTAACGATCTGTTTCTAATTAACATTTATCATAATGAGCTGATGTTTTATTGGATCGGTTCCCGGGATTATTAATGGATTTTTTCCCGCCGGGAATCCCGCGGGAGCAATTTGGGGCTGTCAGAGGGGGCGTTGCTTTTATCTCCCGTTAATTATTTCGCCTCATTAATCGCCTCATTAATTGCTTCCTTTTAAAAATCTCGATTTTTGTGCCCTGCCTAGAAAATCCCCTTTTTTTTTTTTTTTTTTTGGGTCATTTTTCCCGCGTTATTTGACTTTCTATTATTTTAATTAATTTGCAATTTATTCATCCTTTTTTATTTTTTTCTTCCTGGGATTTAAAAATTTTAGTTTAGTAGTTTCTTGGGTTTTTTTAAAATGTGTGTTTCTTTTTGTTTATTTGATTTTTAATAATTTTATCATTTCTAACCTGCTGCGAGTTTTAACCTTAGTTCTGGCAGTGAGGAGCAACTGAGGGGGAAAATAAATAATTTAAACCGATTATTTAATGATTAAAAAAGGAGAAAAGGAAGGAAAAGGAATGGGGATGGAACTCAGCAGGAAATTTCGTCACCTCTGTAGCTGTGACACGGTCCTGTCCCCGCCACAGTCCCTTCCCAGCACACTTCCAGCTTTAGGGAATTTTTAGGGATTTTTAGTGAATTTTTAGGGAATTTTTAGGGAATTTTTAGGGAATTTTTAGGGAATATTTAGGAGATTTTTTGGGGAATTTTTGGAAATTTTTAGTGATTTTTTTAGTGATTTTTAGTGAATTTTTAGTGATTTTTAGTGAATTTTTTAGGGAAATTTTAGTGATTTTTTTAGGGAAATTTTAGGGAATTATTAGGGAATTATTAGGGATGTTTTAGGGAATTATTAGGGAATTATTGGGGATTTTAAAGGGAATTTTTAGGGGATTTTAAAGGGAATTTTTAGAGGATTATTAGGGATTTTATTAGGGATGTTTTAGTGATTTTTAGTGATTTTTTTTAGTGAATTTTAAGCGGGGATTTTTAAGGGAACTTTTAGGGAATTATTAGGGATTTTTTTAGTGAATTTTTAGGGGATTTTTAAGGGATTTTTAGTCATTTTTTAGTGATTTTTTAGGGAATTATTAGGGATTTTTAGGGGAACTTTTAGGGGAACTTTTAGGGGAACTTTTAGGGGATTTTTTAGTGAATTTTAAAAGGGATTTTAAAGGGATTTTTAGGGGAACTTTTAGGGGATTTTAAAGGGAATTTTTAGTGAATTTTAAGTGAATTTTAAGTGAATTTTAAGTGAATTTTCAGGGATGTTTTAGGGGGGTGGCGGTTTTTGGGCTGTCCCCGTCCTGACCTCTCTCTCGCTTTTCCCCTCGCCTCTCCCGCAGGGATGGACAGAAAAGCGCCGAGCCCCGCGGGAAAAGCTCCGGAGCCGCTGCGCGCCCTCCACGGCATCTCCATCCCCAGCTCCCCGTCCTGAGCGTCTCCCCGCGGAATTTTGGGATCCCGGAGCGGCGACAGGCGGCACCACGACATTCCCGGAGGGACATTGCCTCGGCTGCAAAGAGACTCAGCCTTCCTTCTTTAGTTTTATTCTATTTTATTTTATTTTATTTTATTTTCTCCCCCTTTGCTTTTTTTTTTAATTTTTTAAATTTTTTTCTCCTCCCCCCGTATTCCCGAGGACTGCCGGATGCCCTGAGAGCATCCCCGCCTCTTTCCCAACCAATTCCCTGTTTTCCCAAGGAGCATCCATCCGTGCTGGAGGGTTTTTTGTTTTTTTCCACCCCCTTTCCGGCATGGAAAACGGAGCAGGACTTTTTACGACATATTTTTATAATAAGGAATTAATAAAAAGTGACAACCGTGGGCACCTCCAGGACTCGCTGGGATCCCGCAGGGTTGTCCCGGGATGGATTTTGGCATTCCCGGCTCCTCCAGCCGCGGCTGGCGGCGATCCCTTCATTGTGCGGGAAGGGGCAGGTCCTGGCAGGAGAAAACACGCCGGGATTTCCGCGGGGAGGGAGGGAGATGCCAAAGGCAGCGTGGCAAAAATCCGGTTCTGCCTCAAAATTCCGCCCTGCTAAAGCCAAGATGTCACTGTGGATATGGGATTGGGGTTTTGGGATGGAATCAGATCATTTCCATTCGTATCCTGCTGGGATGTGTCTCATCCCACTGTCCCGGGCAGGAATATCCCTGTGGATATGGGATTGGGGTGTGGATATGGGATTGGGGTGTGGATATGGGATATAGATATGGGATTGGGGTGTGGATATGGGATTGGGGTGTGGATATGGGATTGGGGTGTGGATTTGGGATTGGGGTGTGGATTTGGGATTGGGGTGTGGATATGGGATTGGGGTGTGGATATGGGATTGGGGTGTGGATTTGGGATTGGGGTGTGGGTATGGGATTGGGGAGTGGGTATGGGGTTGGGGTGTGGATATGGGATTGGGATATGGATATGGGATTGGGGTGTGGATATGGGATTGGGGGTGTGGATATGGGATTGGGATGTGGATATGGGATTGGGGTGTGGGATGAGCTGGGATTAGATCGTGTCGATTTTAGATTGGGATGTGGATCCTCGGGATCCCTCGGGGTCCGGACATGGGAATATGCGTGTGGATTTGGGATTGGGGTGTGGATTTGGGATTGGGGTGTGGATTTGGGATTGGGGTGTGGGTATGGGATTGGGGTGTGGGTATGGGATTGGGGTGTGGATTTGGGATTGGGGTTTGGATATGGGATTGGGGTGTGGATATGGGATTGGGGTGTGGATATGGGATTGGGGTGTGGATATGGGATTGGGGTGTGGATATGGGATTGGGGTTTTGGGATGGAATCAGATCATTTGCATATTGTATCCTGTGGGATGTGGCTCATCCCGACTGTCGGGCAGGAATATCCCTGTGGATTTGGGATTGGGGTGTGGATATGGGATTGGGGTGTGGATATGGGATTGGGGTGTGGATATGGGATTGGAGTTTTGGGATGAGCAGAGCTGGAATCAGATCATTTCCATTTATATCCTGCTGGGATGTGGCTCCTCATCCCTCTGTCCCGGGCAGGAATATCCCTGTGGATTTGGGATTGGGGTGTGGGTATGGGATTGGGGTGTGGATTTGGGATTGGGGTGTGGATATCGGATTGGGGTGTGGGTATGGGATTTGGGGTGTGGATATGGATTTGGGATTTGGGGTGTGGATATGGGATTGGGGTTTGGATATGGGATTGGGGTGTGGATATGGGATTGGGGTGTGGGTATGGGATTGGGGTGTGGATATGGGATTGGGGTGTGGATTTGGGATTGGGGGCGTGGATTTGGGATTGGGGTGTGGATATGGGATTGGGGGTGTGGATGTGGGATTGGGGTGTGGATATGGGATTGGGGGTGTGGATATGGGATTGGGGTGTGGATATGGGATTGGGAGTTTGGGATGAGCAGAGCTGGAATCAGATCATTTCCATTTATATCCTGCTGGGATGTGGCTCCTCATCCCTCTGTCGGGTATGGGATTGGGGTGTGGATTTGGGATTGGGGTGTGGGTTTGGGATTGGGGTGTGGATATGGGATTGGGGTGTGGATTTGGGATTGGGGTGTGGATATGGGATTGGGGTGTGGATTTGGGATTGGGGTGTGGGTATGGGATTGGGGTATGGATATGGGATTGGGGTGTGGATATGGGATTGGGGTGTGGATATGGGATTGGGATATGGATTTGGGATTGGGGTGTGGATTTGGGATTGGGGTGTGGATATGGGATTGGGGTGTGGATATGGGATTGGGGTGTGGATATGGGATTGGGATGTGGATTTGGGATTTGGGTGTGGATTTGGGATTGGGATGTGGATATGGGATTGGGGTGTGGATTTGGGATTGGGGTGTGGCTATGGGAATGGGGTGTGGATTTGGGATTGGGGTGTGGATTTGGGATTGGGGTGTTGATATGGGATTGGGATATGGATTTGGGATTGGGGTGTGGATATGGGATTGGGGGTTTGGGATGGAATCAGATAATTTCCATTTATATCCTGCTGGGATATGTTCCATCGGAGATTTTTCTTTTTAAGTACCCGCAAAATATTTCCCTGTGCCCAGCGGAATTCCTGGGGAAGGCAGAGACACCAAAAATCCCAATCCAGAGTCCCTGAACCCGCTGGCACCTGTTGGGAGGGTCCAGGGCACGGTGGCCTGGGGAGGAGGGATAAAGGAGGAGCTTTGCTGGCTGAAAAAACCACCCTCGGGATCTGTATTTCCACAGGGAAAATCATCCCTGGGGGAATTCAGAGCCTGCCCTGTGCTCAGCTCATGGAAAAAACTCTGGCAGCAGAGACCCACCACCCAAAAAAATCCCCAAAATAAATGAAATAAAACAGGGTTTTCAGGCAGGGTGAGGCGAGACCCCGACAGAATCCCGGGAAAATTGGACTTGATGGGAGCAGAGCTTTTGGAGTTGATGGGGGGTGGAAACAATCAGCTCTGACACTCCCGCAGCCGCGGTCCTGTCAAAATCCATCCCGTCCCTCGCAGCGCGGACGGAACGAGGTTTTCAACCTCGGGAAAAAAACGAGGCCGGGACCGTTTCCATCAGCTCCACCTGCTCCGTGCATCTTTAGCTCCCTTTGGAGAGCACGGAGCGGGATGGGATGTTCCTGGAGACTCGCTGCGGGACCCCGGATTGATTTCCTTCCCGGCGAGATTGGAATCCCAAGGATTTCAAGCCGCCCCTCTGCTGTAGGAAGGGGCTGGAGATCAGGGAACATCCAGGCTCATCACCCCGGGGATGATCCCGAGCTGCCAAAGCCTGGAAATTTTGGTCTAAAATTCCCAAAGCCTTCGGGTTCCGCGGAGCTAAATCCTCCTCGTTGTGCAGGAATTTGGGAAAATCCGTGCCCGGCTCTCCGGAGAAGCTGCAAATCTCCCCCTCTCTCATTTGCAGGGTTATAAACCTGCCCACAACTCCTTAAGTTGCGCTTGGAAACGGGAATTTGATTCCCAGCTCCCTCAGGCACTTCATAACCTTCCCTCTTAATAGGTTTTTTTTTTTTTTCATTTTTGGGGAATCCAGCAGGTTTTTACCTCTGGAAACCTTCCCCAAAAACTTTCTGCTGCTCCCAGCCCGTGGCCAGGGAAAATCCCACCTCATTTCCCAGCGAGAGGCTGGAGAAGGGGCTTTCCTCCCCCTTGGAGCTGCTGGGAGAGGTCTGGATTTCCAGGATTTCCAGGGAAAGCATCAAGGATCTCCATGGGATGTGTGGGATCAGCCATTCCCCGGGACTGGATGGCGGCAGGAGTTCTGACAGAACTCTCCATAATGTGTAGAAAACTGGGGATGACAAATGGCAGGGGAAGGATTCCCTGAGCCCTAATTATAGTTTCATCCACCACCGAGCAGCTCTGTGGGTTTGGGGCTCCAAATGGAATTTTGGAGGAATCGGGAAGGAAGATCAACGGCAGGGCTGACAAATCTTCTTTTCTCGCTGTCACCGACAGCAATTTAATCATCCCCACGGGGAAAACCTCCCTCCTCCCTGCCGCAGGAACACGATAATATTTTTAATCCCAAAGTTCTTTGGAGTTTCACTCCGGGAGATAGCCCCGCTCTGGCACCGTGCTCCCAGAAAATGATGTCATGCGGGATTTCCGTGCCAGAGTTTTCCCTTTCTTCCTCGGATTCGTGGCGGTGTCAAAGTTCCTCTGGCGGGGCAGGTCTGGTTTCAATATTCCATATTTACGTCCTTCATTTCGGGGCTGCCTGGAGCCAGCCTCGAGGACGCGAGGAAGAGGAGCTGGGCTGGGTTGATGGATTCCTAAACCTCGAGAAGCATTCCCGGCTCATTTCCCAGGAGCTGCCATAAAAAATCCCTGGGAAGTGAAAATCCCACGGTTTAAAGCATCCCTGCCCCATGGGACAGCCAGGAGCATATTTTGCCAAAGGTTTCCCACATTCCTTGGGATAAATTTGGGAATAAACCAGGCAGCTTTGGAGAATCCTGCCTGCCCAAACTTTTCCCGCGGGGCATTTGTCTTTTGGCTTTTTCCTCGGATTGCCAGAGCCGTATTTTTAGGTCGGGAATCAGGCGAGGTCGGGTTATGGATGAGGCAGCTCCAAAGCCTCGCCTGGAAAATCAGAGTTTGGGGAAAGGGAGACACATAAAAAAAGCTGGAAAACTGCTGGGAAGGGAGAACAAAATCCAGCCTGGATCTGGGGGAATTCCCTTCTGGGATGCTCTGGAGAACTCCAGCAAGGCTGAAGGGGAGGTGAGAAACCACCAAAGGAGCCCGCGGAAGGGTGGGAGGAATTCCCGGCATTTCACCTGCTGGGCTCATCCCGAGGGATTTTTGCACCTCCAGGAATTTCCCTGCCCCTTTCCCTTCGTTCCACCTGGTTCTATCCAGCCTGGGAATCACCTCCAGGAAAAATTCCACGCCAGGCAGAGCTCGCCGAGCTGTCAAACTCCATCTCTCTCCGGGATGGAATTCCCTCCCGTCTCCCAAGCAATATCAAAACGCCAATTTTTATGGAAAAGCTGCCAGGAATCCCATTGTTTTCCAATCCCTCCCCGCCTCCAGGCTTGCTTTTGGGGTTGGAAGGACTGAGCAAGCACAAAGATTCCCAAAAAAAACCCTGCTGCGGTGTAGAAGGACGGTGAATTTGAACTTCAAAAAAAGCCCCGACCCTGAAAAGAGTTAAAGGAGCAGGGAACATTTCATCCCGAGTAGCGAGGGGCTGGGAAAGGGATCGGCTTTTAAGGGAATTGCCCATAACCACAACAATATTTGGGGGCTGAGCAGAGCCTAGATTGGGTGCAGATGTTCCGCTGGCACTCGCATGCATCCCGAAGGAAAAAAAATAAAATAAAAAAAATCCCATTTTTTCCTGGAGTGCCCGGCGCTCTGGAGCGGCCTGAGCTTCACAAACGGATTAGGAACACTAATTACCTGCTCTGGGCTGGGCTCTTGGGCCGAGCTTTACAAAACCCAGCTCCCGTTCCACACCCAGAGGGTTTTCAGAATGTGCCCATTTATCCAAAATCCCAATTCCTCTGTTAACCGCCCTGCTCCCCTTCCAAGCACCCCAGCTGGGGCTGGAATATTTCGGGGTTCCCTGTGCTTTCATTCCAAACATCCCGGGGAAAGTGAGGCTGGAATATTTCGGGGTTTTCTGTATTTTTTTCCACTTAAATTCCAAACATCCCAGGGAAATTGAGGCTGGAATATTTTGGGGTTCCCAGTGTTTTTCCCCACTTCCATTCCAAACACCCCAGGGAAGGTGAGGCTGGAACATTTTGGGGTTCCCTGTGCTTTTCCCATTTCCATCCCAAACATCCTGGGGAAAGTGAGGCTGGAATATTTTGGGGTTTTCTGTATTTTTTTCCACTTAAATTCCAAACATCCCAGGCCAGCTCAGGCTGGAATATTTTGGGGTTCCCTGTGCTTTTCCCCATTTCCATTCCAAACACCCCAGGGAAGGTAAGGCTGGAATATTTTGGGGTTCCCTGTGCTTTTTCCTACTTCCATTCCAAGAATCCTGGGGAAAGTGAGGCTGGAATATTTTGGGGTTCCCTGTGCTTTTCCCCATTTCCATTCCAAACACCCCAGGGAAGGTAAGGCTGGAATATTTTGGGGTTTTCTGTATTTTTTTCCACTTAAATTCCAAACATCCCAGGCCACCTGAGGCTGGAATATTTTGGGGTTCTCTGTGCTTTTCCCATTTCCATTCCAAACACCCCAGGCCAGCTGGGGCTGGAATATTTTGGGGTTCTCTGTGCTTTTTCCCATTTCCATTCCAAACATCCCAGGCAAAGTGAGGCTGGAATATTTTGGGGTTCTCTGTGCTTTTCCCATTTCCATTCCAAGCATCCCCAGGGATATTGAGGCTGGAATATTTTGGGGGATTCCCTGAGCTTTTGTTGCTGTGGAGAAACTCTTCCCTTCGCCCTCTCCCACTAATTTTTTCCATGGAATTCCCGAGTGCTCAGGCTCTGGATGAGGCAAAATTTTGGGATCACCTTGACAGCACCAATGGCTTGTCTCAAATATTTCCTTTTCCAATCTTTTCCCTGTTTTTTTCCTTGAATAGTGCCAGAGTAATGTGATCCAGAGGAAATATTCCCATTAAAACAGAGCCCAGGCTTTGGGAATGAAGGACCCAGGCAAATCTGGGAAAATCCAGCTCAGGGAATTCTTTTATGGGATACATTCTGCAGGGAGCAGGAGGAGGATTTTTCACTCTCTGCACAGCATTAATTCCGAGGGCTGGTTAATAAATCTCCACAGGTTTATTGTTGGGGATAAAACCCACTTTCCTCAGCAAATAACCAGGATCATTCGGGGTTAGAGCCATTCCTCAGGAAATGCTTCATAACCAACGTTTTTATTGGTACCCAAGGAAATTCCTGCTCCGAGGAACACGGCCCCATAACTTTTATCTGCCTTTAAAACAAAAATCTGTTATCTTTTACAGCCACTTCCAGAGAGTCCCACTATCACTTCCCATAAAATTCAACAACATTCCTCCTCCAGCCTGGAAAATCAAGACCAGAGCTGGGGGAAAAGTGAATATGCCTCTTTTTGGGGGGGAATATTTAAGGAATTTCTGAGCTGTTTCCATTTCAAAGCCTGGCAGAGCCCCCTGGATGCTGCTGCTGATTCCTCTGGAATTGCTTTAAAATGGGTTTTGGAAGAGTTTTCCACAATACCCTCAGCCTGAGCTGCTTTTCTTGCCTCTCAGTAAAAGAGTTTTCAGCCCAGATTGTGTTCCAGGTGAATCCATAATTATCCCATTGGATCTTTGCATGATCCTCAGGTCTGGATTATTCCCATCACTGTTTTTTTTTTTTAATTTTTGCCAGCAAACCATTCCTGGAGTGACACCACAAACCACCAATTTTGTCTTTTTTTCCCCCCTCACCCCGTTTTTTGGGATGGAAAGAGCCCAACATCCCATCCCCACCCAGCTCAGGGATCCCCCTCTGCTCCAGAGCCATTTCTCCATATCCATTAACCAATCCTTCATGGAACCACCCCATAAATAACCCTTGAGCTCATTAAATCCATGGAAGTTTCCTCTGGGAAGCCAGGATTTATTTTTTTTCCCCTTTGAAAATCTTTGGGGAATGGCTCGGGATGGCACAAAATGAACAACAAACCTCCCAAAATGTTCATTTTTCCCTTGTTGGAATGATCCCACCCAGCTGGAGAGAATGGCTGGGATCCCCTGGGGGATGGGAAGAGGGATTGTTTGTTTTTTCAGGCAGCTCTTCCCAAAATCAGGCTCAAAACCTCCCCCTGGAAAGGGCTGGAATGGAAGAGCTGCTCCCTCTCCAAGCAGTTCTTGCTTCCCCCCCAAAAAATAAGGAGCAAGAGTAAAAAAAAGAAAAAAGAATAATAAAAAAAAATTAAAAATCCCCCAAACCCTCGGACTCATCACTATTGGAAGTGATGGTTCAATACTCCACAGAAAATACGGAGCCTGAGATGAAGTTTGGGGATTTTTTATTTCATTTTATTGAATTGTAAAAAAACCCGGCGTTTCTCCAGCCAGGAATGCGATTTATGGAGTGAAATTTTGGGGAAATAGGTCATTGATAAATCAGAAACCAGCTTGGGCAGGACGTGGAAAAATGCTTAAGTGGGATGAATTTTCCCAAATTAAGCCAGGCTCCTAAATTTGGATCCTGATTAATAAAATGGATATGCTGGATAGTCCAGGGGGGTGGATTATTCATAAATCCTGGGGAAAACCAGTTGTTTGAACTGGTGGAATCCCAGAATTTATTTTAATAGGGATATATATTAAACTGGAATAAAATCAGGCTACGTTTAAATATTAATTAATTAATTGATTGATGTAATTTAATATTTTCCATTATTTTTTGGTATAAATTGATTTCAGCATTGTTGGCGTTGGCTCACCTGGTCCAACTCTTCCCTACAAACTCCCCAGTTTGGAGGGAAAACTGAGAAACGCTTCCTAAAGCATTTCCTGGCAGGAAAATCGGGATGGGCTGCCCATTCCCGGATTCCAAGGAGTCCCAGGAGCACTGGAGCTAATTGAAACATCTGGAAGGAGCCAGATCTCCAGATAATTCCTTGAAATCCCCTGAGAAATGCCAACAAGTGCTGGGAGGAGCTGGGGTTGGTTATCTCCTGGGATTAAACTCCCCCACTGATCCACGTGGGATAATTCCTGAATCCCAGAGTGGGATAATTCCTGAATCCCAGAGTGGGATAATTCCTGAATTCTGGAGTGGGATAATTCCTGAATCTCGGAACAGGATAATTCCAGAACCCTGGAGCAGGATAA
The DNA here is from genome assembly GCA_034336665.1 of Luscinia megarhynchos. Taxonomy (NCBI): domain Eukaryota; kingdom Metazoa; phylum Chordata; class Aves; order Passeriformes; family Muscicapidae; genus Luscinia; species Luscinia megarhynchos. The sequence continues at coordinate 111,037,530 of CM067565.1, read as the reverse complement.
TCCCTGAATCTCATAACAGGATAATTCCTGAATCCCAGAGTGGGATAATTCCTGAATTCTGGAGTGGGATAATCCCTGAATTCTGGAGTGGGATAATTCCTGAATCCCAGGTAGGATAATTCCTGAATTCTGGAGTGAGATAATTCCTGAATTCTGGAGTGAGATAATTCCTGAGTCCTGGTGTGGGATAATTCCTGAATTCTGGAGTGGGATAATTCCTGAATTCCAGAGTGGGATAATTCCTGAATTCTGGAGGGGGATAATTTCTGAGTCCTGGTGTGAGATAATCCCTGAATCTCAGAGTGGGATAATTCGTGATTCTCAGAGCACGCTAACTCCAGAATTCTGGAGAAGGATAATTCCTGAATCCTGGAGTAGGATAGTCCCAGAATCCCATAGTGGGATAATTCCTGAATCCTGGAGTGAGATAATTCCAGAATCCCAAAGTAGGATAATTCCAGAATCTCAGAGTGGGATCATCCCTGAATCCTGGAGTGGGATAATTCCTGAATTCTGGAGTGAGATAATTCCAGAACCCTGGATCAGGATAATTCCTGAATCTCAGACTGGGATAATTCCAGAATCCCACAGTGGGATAATTCCTGAACCCCAGAGTGGGATAATTCCAGAATCCTGGAGTGGGATAATTCCTGAATCTCAGACTGGGATAATTCCTAAATCCTGGACCAGGATAATTCCTCAATTCTGGAGTGGGATAAACCCAGAATCCCAGAGTGGGATAATTACAGAATTCCAGAGTGGGATCATCCCTGAATCCCAGAGTGGGATAATTCCTGAATCCTGGAGTGGGATAATTCCTGAATCTCACAACAGGATAATTCCTGAATCTCAGGACAGGATAATTCCTGAATCCCAGAGCAGGATAATTCCAGAACCCTGGAGCAGGATAATCCCTGAATCTCATAACAGGATAATTCCTGAATCTCACAACAGGATAATTCCTGAATCCCAGAGTGGGATAATCCCTGAATCCCAGAGCAGGATAATTCCAGAATCCCGGAGTGGTGACGGGGCCATTCAGCCAGAGCTGAATTTTTAGGGAAAGATCCAAATCCCGTCCAACCTGGCCTCGGACACTTCCAGGGACGGCGCAGCCTGGGGCAGTTGGGAATTCCATTCCAGTCCCTCCCCACCTTCCCGGGGAAGGATTTTTCCTTGATTTCCCATCAAATCTCCTCGCCCTCCCCATTCCCACCCCAAGGAAAAACACCGGGATCTCCCCCCACCACAAAAACTTTGGAAAAGCTGAGCCCATCCTGGATTTTTTGGCCAAAAAAATCCCTGCACATTTCGAATCCCAACTTTTTTTTTTTTGGCGGGGGGAGGAAAATCTCCAAGCCCAACTGTGTCACGCTGAACCATCCCGAGGGCTTAGTTTGGTTTTTCCCGAATTACTGAACCCTTTTGTTCCTTAATTTGGGTCAAATCGGGAATAAACAAACGCTTTTGGGAACAAAAGGCTCTGCTTGGGAAATGTCAAATGTTTTACCGAGTCTGCAGTGAAATGTTTTGACATTCCCTCAAAAAAGAAAAGGGAAATCCGTGCTTTTCCCGAGCTGGAATCAATAGCTGAGTTTGACCCTGAAGTGTGAAGAGTTTCTCTTTTCTTCTGCAATTCTTTTTTTTTAATGGAACTGCTTTCATTGGCAAATGAAAAAAAAAATAAAAAAATCCTAAGCCTCGGTGTGATTCTGTTCCAGAATCCCTGCGGGATTCCAGGTGGGATCTCAGCAGAATTTCCATTCCCTTGATGCAGGATCAGCCCGGGATTTTGGGGGGATTTCTGGGCACCCCAAAACAAGAGAAAAAAAAAAAAAGAAAAAACAAAAGCCTCATTGGTGACATTTTCCCTCTCCCTGATCCTTCCCCTGTGCTTGACAAAATTCTGGGATGAAAGGGAAGGACGGAGGGAGAGAAGGGAAAACAAGGAGAGCCTTAAGGATAACAAATGGAATAAATCCATCAGGAAATAATCAAAGGGAATGTCCCTTGCTCCAGATGTTTGCCAAATCCCAGGGGGAGGCAGAGGTATCCCGGACTGAGCTGCCTTCTTTGGGATGGATTTGGGGCTGGAAAATCCTGCAATTCCCGGCCATTTGGGATTTATTCCTGGATGCCAGTGCTCTGCCACAGCAGGTGGGACTGAGGATGATGATGGGTGCCCTCCTCCCCCAAAAAAAACCTGGATTTAGCGACATTCCTGCTATGAAGGAGCACCCTCCATTCCCAGCCATCCCAATTTCCCCAGCAAAGCCGGGAGTGTTAATTGGATTTTTCCAAAACTTCATTTTTCCCGACCATGACATCATTTCCTCGCTGCTTTCAGCAGGCTGATCCAACAAATGTTTCCTATTTTTCCTCGGGGATTCAGTCCCGAGATGGGCTCTGGCCTTGGCAGGAATTGAAATTTATGGCATTTAGGGACATTTATTTTCATTTCCAAGGAAAGGCCGAGCTGCACAAACATTTTTCATCCCCCTTTTTTTTCTTTTTCCCCCTGCTGTAGGAATTATGAGATGTCTGCTTCCAGAGCCAAGGGAAAAAGGGAAAAAAAAATAATAATAAAAAATCCCTGTTTTTTCAGGGGGAAATGTGTACAATTAATATCGGTTTACACATCTGGAATAACATCAAACATCTGCATCCCGGGGATTCCTTGGGACATAAATCCTGGAAGGGCCATAAAGGACCTTGTAACAGCTTTTAGCAAGGAATATTATCCCATATCCAAGATTTGTGGGAATAAGAGCTCTGGGAGCGCTGCTGGAGTTCCTTTCACCCAGGAAACAAATTTTCCCTACAAAAACCAAAAAGTGGGAGAGGATCCTTGGCCAGTTCCAATAAAAATTCCCATCTGCAGGTGAGGAATTTCCCTTCCCAGCCCCTCCAACCCAGGGCTGACTCTCCTCTAATCCCACCTCGACTCCTGAGGCTCCAGGCCATCAAATCCCAGGAAAAACGATTGGAAGTGCTCCCAGCAAAAAGGGTTTATTTCCCTCTTTCCTCCCCTCCACGATTTGAAAGAAGGGGGTAGGAATTTTAGTGCCAATAAAGTTTTATATCCTTTCCCTAATATTTACTTTTTTTTCCCCAATCGTAGAGTACCTGACCCTGCAGGGGTGTAAAGGATTTATTGGCAAATATTTGGGATGAGGGGGAAAAAAATCCACCCCCCGTTTTTGTCTCCTTGTAAAAATTTTAATAAAATCAAATTATGGAGCATTTAGAGCGAAATTAATCTTTAATTTTGCTGGAATATTGCCAAGCTGGCTCAGCATCTCCAGGAATCAAGGAGGAATAAATGGATTTAGCCAGGCAGGATTCCTGAATTTCCCACTGCCCTGCCACCATCCTTTCAGCCATGAAAAAAGAGAAAAGCTGGATCTGCCTCCTGTTTCCAATCAAAGCCTGTTTTGGTTTGGGAAACCCCGGCAAAAGCCATTCCTTATTTATGGACTGCAAACAACTCGCTTGTGTTATGATCCCGAAGTCATTAGGCATCACATTGGATATTCAGATGGATTAATTCCATATATTCCGTGTATTCCATAAAAAACCAGGGGGGCAGCGAAGGGGCCCGACTCCAGGCTGCCTTCGGAGATATTGGCTGCAGATAATCCAAGCTTTTTTTCATTAAAACGGAGGAGAATTTGAATAGGAATGCATTGTTTGGAATCCATTTCCATCGGGCTCCGGAAGAATTCCCGCTCGGAGATAGATGTGGTTCCACTTAACAGGCGAAGGGATTAAAAAACAAAAAGAAAAGCCCCGGGGTTTGGGGCTAAATCCCGTCATTATGTGTTTTTTGGGGGAATATAAATGGATTCGGATTGGAAAATGACCTGGTCGGGGTGGGAAAAGGAAAGGGGCTGTAGGAAAACTGTTGGGACGCCCAATCCAAACCCTGATTGGAAAATTGCGGCTTTTGGCCGGCCAAAATTTGATCCATCAGAAGCGGATTGGTGCCGCTCCCGATGTTTTCCTCGCGCTGGAACAGCGTGAAACGAGGAATTACTCGGGATAAACGCGGCGAGAAAGGGAGCAGCGGCTCTAATTGGGAAAAGGAGCCGGAATAACCCAAAAATTATTCCGGGAGGAGGATCCGGCCCCCTGGAATGCGGAGATGGAAAAAAAAAAACAAAACAAAAACAAAAAACCTCGGCTTTATGAGGATTTCTCCGCGGGGAACGGGCTTTGTCTGGGGGGGACAGGGACTTTTCCACATTCTAATTGTTCGGAAATTGTTCATAAAATTGAGGAGCTTGGAAGCGGGCGAGGGAAAGCCGGGGCGGAGGCGCTGGGTGGAAAAAGAGCCGCGGGCATCTGGAACGAGTTAGGGAAGGCAGCGAGGAGCGCAAATGAGTTCAAGAGACATCCCGATTTATTTCTGGAGAAGGGAAAGGCACTGGCGGCGTGGAGAGGAGCGGGAAAGGCAGCGAAGCTCGGGGCGAGCACGTTTTCCTAAGGATTTCCTAATTTTATTCACTTCTCTAGTTGTGTGGGACAACATCCGAAGCACAGAATTCCGGGGAAAATTCAGCTTTACCCACTTTTATCCTGTTTCTATCCTTATCCAGCACCATCCTGGGAATTCCCAGCTCACCACAAAAACTCCCAGCGAGGTGGGAGCTTCCCAAAATAATCCCTCCCCGCAAAAGTGTGGCACCAAAGGAGCTGGAGATTTCCAAAAACCCGCGGATTTTTTGGAACCTGCGGGGGCTATCTGGTGGCCAAAAGATTCCCGGGGATTCGCCTGGGAATCTCTTCCCAACAGGGTTTGGGAATCTTGAGGGATTTGGGGATCCTTTTTCAGGGGATAGGCAGAATTCCAGCGCCTGGGGAGGGTTTTATCCCAACCTCAGGAGGAGGCACTGCTGGAAAATCATGCCTGGAATGATTAAAGGGGATCGTGGCACCTCCTGAAAATTGGGATGTGCTGGAGGAGCTGGATTAAAGATGGAATTTTATTCCCACAAAGCGGAGAAACTGAGATTTTCAGCCCTTCCAGGTGAATTTGAGGGAATCCTGCTCCCTCTGATCTCCTTGGAAAGAACCCCCCCCAAAAAAAAACCCAAAAATCAAACAATGACACCTCAAGCTTTAAAATCCTCGGAATTATTTCCTCCCAAGCCTTTCTCCAAACAGCTTAACCTCCCGTTGGAAATGCTGTTTACTCCGGGTAAATAAAGCATTTTCCATGGATCTCCTGGCAAACAGATTAAAGGATTACACTAAAGACCTTTCCAAATTTTCTGTATTTGATCCCCGACCCTGCTGCAGGACTGAAAAAGATTTTTTTTTTCCATCAAGTACATGCTAAAAAAAGGAGATTTTAAAGGATTTTTTTAGGTTTATCTTCCCTGTTCTCCCTTCACACAGCATTCACAGCACAAACGGGACTAAGCCATGAAGAATTCCCGTTAAAATTCCCAATCTGGGAAGAATTTATTGGATTTCTAATAATAAATAGAACATTAATAAAGCAGAGGAATAAATTTCCCTCCCTGTCAGGGGCGTTTTGGCACTTGGTAATTTGGGTCCATAAATGGTTTTTCCAAGTGATTGATGGGATGTGGACGTGGAGAAATATTCCTTGGATTTGCAGGGGCCGGGATATTGATGTTGTGGTGTTTGAAGGGCTCCATCCCGAGGAGGGATTGTCCCATTTATAACCCCTCCAGACAGAAATGAAGGAGCTTTGATGTAAAATATTCCTTAAACGCTCTCCTGGATGGAAAAACCAGCGTTTTTCCCTCATTTATGGTTGCAGAATTCCTGCCTGGAGCTGCTGGGATGGTTTGTGGAATGGGCAGAGGAAGGATCCGGATATCACCACTTGGTTTATCCCAATTTTTTAGGATTTTCCCCATTCCCGATAATTTTTGGGTTGCTTTGGGGCAAAGCGAGATTCCAAACAGCTGGAATCAACCCTGGAATTTTCCAAGGTTGGATGGGCCTTGGAGCGAGCTGAGAGAGTGGGAGGTGGATGGAAAATTAAAATTAAAATTCCCTCAGTTTCCCTGGGCAAAATTATCTCAGTCCCAAACATCTCCCAAAGAAATTTTTATCCTTTAAAACGGATTTTAAAAATAATTGAGGGGAAAAAACCCCCAACTTTGGAGTGCAAAACCTGCCCTGAAAATAATCAGCTTTTAAGTGGCATTGGAAGCAGTCCCTAAATCCACGGGAGACAGGATTTTTATTGGAATTTGGATAAAAAGATGGAATGGTTTTTAATCTACGGGAGGTTAAAGTCGCCATCTGAAGTTGGTTTGGGGTTTTTTTGGGTTTTTTTTTCATATCCCAGGGTTTGTTTTTTTTTCTCCCCCTTTAAACAGATCCCGCTCATTTAAAAATTCATAAATAAGGGAAGGTCGTCAGAGCCCACTCCATAAAATATTTGGGTCACCTTCCAGGGAGCTGCCGGGGCCTTTTCCAGGGTTTTTTGGGCAATATTTAACGGGGCTGTCAGCCTTGTTATGGAATGATGGCCACTGGAATTCCTTCATCCATAAATTCCCCTCGCCGTGGACATTTCCACCTTCATTAGGAGGAGCAGAAGGAACCGCAGAGGCTTTTGATGAACTGAGGCTGAAGGGGGAAAAATTCCAGTGGGGCTGGGTTTTGGGATGGTTTGATCCCAGATATTCCATGCTGGAGAAGCTCAAAGCATAGGGGGAAAATTATTGGCTATTTTTTTATTATTTATTTTAATTATAGCTATTATTAGTAATAGTATTAGTATTAATTATTATTTTTCAATTTTTATTTAATTCCGTTTACTTTATTTTATTTGTTAGATAATTATCTATTTAAAAATAATTAAAAATAATAATAATTTAAAAATTATCTATTATTTATTATAATTTATTGGTATTCCAGGGATTTTAGGCTGGACTTTAAAGCCTGGGGCAGGTCAGGGCTGGGCAAATAAGAGGAATCACCCCAATTCACAATCCTGGGACAACATTCCCTATATCCATGCTCACACACCCATGGATTCAGGATCACATTTTGGCATTTCGAGTTTCAGGCTCTGACAGTTAAAATGGAAAAGGAAACTTCCAAACCCACAGAATTATCCCTAAATTCCAACACTGCCCACTTTTCCCAGGCAGTGGAGAGCCTGGAGTATGAAAAGCTCCCAAACACAATGCAGGAAATCTTGGAGAAGATGGAATTCCATGGAATATTTTAATTTTCCATGCCAAAAATCAAGTGAACTCCTGTGCTCCAATTTGACTAGAATCCCACAGCCCAAAGAATCCAATCAAGTGCCCTTTAAAAATCATTTAAAGTCCATTATTCCAGGTTTTTAAGATAATTCAGGGAAACTCCAGAGGGGAAACCTCTGGCAGAGGATGAAAAGCTGGATGTGGGATGGGAGATGAGTTGTTATTGCTGGAAAAACAAGGAAAACTAACAATGAGATTCCCACAAAAATAAGTGATGACATTTGCATCCATCACTGGGAATTTGGCCATGGAAAGCGTGACTCTGCTCCAGCCTGGAGTGTGCTGGGGAGGATGGAATCCAGGATTGGGAAGGATGGAGTCCAGGATTGGGAGAGATGGAATCCATGGCTCAGTAAGGATGGAATCCATGGATTGGGAGGGATGGAATCCAGGATTGGGAGGGATGGAATTCAGGATTGGGAGAGATGGAATCCATGGATTGGGAAGGATGGAGTCCAGGATTGGGAAGGATGGAATCCATGGATTGGGAAGGATGGAATCCATGGCTTGGGAAGAATGGAATCCATGGATCAGGAAGGACGGAATCCGTGGATTAGAAAGGATGAAATCCATGGATCAGGGAAGGATGGAATTCATGGATTGGCAAAGATGGAATCCAGGATTGGGAAGGAGGGAATCCATGGATTGGGAAGGATGGAATCCAGGATTGGGAAGGAGGGAATCCATGGACTATGAAGGATGGAATCCATGGACTGTAAAGGATGGAATCCATGGATTGGGAAGAATGGAATCCATGGATCAGGGAGGACAGAATCCGTGGATCAGGGAGGATGGAATCCATGGATTGGGAAGGATGGAATCCATGGGATATGAAGGATGGAATCCAAGATTGGGAAGGATGGAATCCATGGATTGGGAAGGATGGAGTCCAGGATTGGCAAGGATGGAATCCAAGATTGGGAAGGATGGAATCCATGGCTTGGGAAGGATGGAATTCATGGATTGGCAAAGATGGAATCCAGGATTGGGAAGGATGGAATTCATGGATTAGAAAGGATGGAATCCATGGATCAGGAAGGATGGAATCCATGGCACAGGAAGGATGGAATCCATGAATTAGAAAGGATGGAATCCATGGATTGGGGAGGATGGAATCCGTGGATTAGAAAGGATGGAATCCATGGACTGGGAAGGATGGAATCCATGGCTTGGGAAGGATGGAATCCGTGGATTAGAAAGGATGGAATCCATGGGTTAGGAAGGATGGAATCCATGGCTTGGGAAGGATGGAATCCATGGATTGGGGAGGATGGAATCCATGGCTTGGGAAGGATGGAATCCATGGATCGGGGAGGATGGAATCCGTGGATTAGAAAGGATGGAATCCATGGACTGGGAAGGATAGAATCCATGGCTTGGGAAGGATGGAATCCGTGGATTAGAAAGGATGGAATCCATGGGTTAGGAAGGATGGAATCCATGGCTTGGGAAGGATGGAATTCATGGATTAGAAAGGATGGAATCAATGGATCAGGAAGGATGGAATCCATGGCACAGGAAGGATGGAATCCATGAATTAGAAAGGATGGAATCCATGGATTGGGGAGGATGGAATCAAAGATTGGGAAGGATGCAATTCATGGATTAAAAATGATGGAATCAAAGATTGGGAAGGATGCAATTCATGGATTAAAAATTATGGAATCCATGGATCAGGGAGGATGGAATCCATGGCTTGGGAAGGATGGAATCCATGGCTTGGGAAGGATGGAATCCATGGATCGGGGAGGATGGAATCCGTGGATTAGAAAGGATGGAATCCATGGATTGGGAAGGATGGAATCCATGGATTGGGAAGGATGGAATCCGTGGATTAGGGAAAGGATGGAATCCATGGACTGGGAAGGATAGAATCCATGGCTTGGGAAGGATGGAATCCGTGGATTAGAAAGGATGGAATCCATGGACTAGGAAGGATGGAATCCATGGCTTGGGAAGGATGGAATCCATGGATTGGGAAGGATGGAATCCATGGATTGGGAAGGATGGAATCCATGGATCAGGGAGGATGGAATCCATGGATCAGGGAGGATGGAATCCATGGATTGGGAAGGATGGAATCCATGGGTTAGGAAGGATGGAATCCATGGATTGGGAAGGATGGAATCCATGGATCAGGGAGGATGGAATCCATGGACTCTGAAGGGTGGAATCCATGGATCAGGGAGGATGGAATCCATGGATTGGTAAGGATGGAATCCATGGATGGGGAAGGATGGAATCCATGGATTGGGAAGGATGGAATCCATGGGTTAGGAAGGATGGAATCCATGGATCAGGGAGGATGGAATCCATGGATTGGGAAGGATGGAATCCATGGATTGGGAAGGATGGAATCCATGGGTTAGGAAGGATGGAATCCATGGATCAGGGAGGATGGAATCCATGGATCAGGGAGGATGGAATCCATGGGTTGTGAAGGATGGAATCCATGGATTTGGAAGGATGGAATCCATGGGTTGTGAAGGATGGAATCCATGGATTTGGAAGGATGGAATCCATGGATTGGGAAGGATGGAATCCCTGTCTCAAGAAGGATGGAGACACCTTGGAGACCCCAGGAAGGAACAAGCTGAGATCCCAATCCCTATCCTTCCCCATGGCAGGAATAAACCTGGGTTAAACCTCCAGAGACGTGAGTGCAGGTCACAAAAATCCCTGGAATTATTCCAGGACAGGCTGGGATAGTGGACATGGGATGGGACAGTCCTGAAGGTCCCTTCCACCCCAATCCCAGCATCCCATGGACGATGGGTTCATCCCTGGGAACGGGAGCTGGATCCCTCCAGCCACTTGTGGCAGGAATTCCCAGCCACCTCTCCACACCCTTTCCAGCCTGATTCGTCAGGGATGCCCCCTGCAGCCTTCTGGGATGTTTGGATAACTCTGCAACAACTCGGCACCAACAGCTGGATCCCATTTCTCCCGGCTGGGACGGGGAGAGCGAGGCTGGAAGATGGATGGACGTGAGTTGGGGAGAAACGAGTTGGAATGGATCAGGAATGGGCCAGAGCTGAGTTAAAGCCACTCAAAGCTGATTTAAGGCAACCTCAGGAATATTCCTGATTTAAGGCCCTGCCTGGGTGAGGGATTGGATCCATCGAAGCCAAGCCCTTCCAGCCACACAAGTCTGGGATTTGCAAAGGCACAGGGAAAGCTCTGGGCACATTTGTAACCACCCACCCCAATCCAGGCCATTCCAATGATCCTGAGGGCCAGGTGGGATCTTTGCAGCATTCCAGCATTCTGGGAGAAAAATATCCCGTTTTTGCCTGGTTTTCCCCACTCTTCCCAAAGTTTTCGTGCTCCTGTGGATCCTTATTAAGCTGCAGCTCCAAATCTCCCAGATACCACTGGCTACAGGTGGAAAGGGAAGATTTTCCATTTCCATTCCCTTGGGGAAGCAGTTTCTTTTATTCACCAAACCGCTGGGATTTCTCCCAGCCAGACTGGAATATTTGGGTGACATCCAGAGACAAGGGATACCTTCGGATCTCCTGCACATCCCAGGGAGCTGCCAGTTCCAAAGGGATGATGTGTGGAGAGAGGGGAGAGGGAAAATTTAACTTTCAAACAGGTTTCATTTTTTTAGGTGGTTTTTTTTTGGGAGTAAACGGCATTTTGGAGGGGAAGGGATCCCACTGCCTGGTTTCACCCTTCAGATCCATTCTGGGAAGATGCTCCACTGTTTTCTGGGATACCAGCATCCTCCTGGTGTCAGATTCCTGATATTCCCAGCAAGGTAATTCCTGGGAATGTCGCCTTCCCACGGCTCCAGCGACAGGATGATTTCCTGAAATCCTGGGATGTATTCCACCCTGATTTCCCATCTCGCTCGACTTTGACTCCTTGCCCAGCTACCAAATAAATTTTAAAAATATTCCCAGGTCTCATCTTAATGCATCCCTCATTCCCTCATCCCTGTGATTCCCTCCAAAGGGAATTCACCCCTCCCGACCGTGCATTTAAACCCCCAGAGCAGCAAATCCCTCTCTTTTTCCCTATTTTCCACCAGGAATATCCCGAATCCCACCCAGAGCTGCCAGCAAAGTGAACGTTCCTGGCGGGATGGGAACGCTGCTGCCACGCCAGGGATTCCCTGGACACCTCGGGAAGGTTCATTAACCCGTCTCTGCTTTCCCCTCATCCCCGTGCCTGTCTCCCCGGAGAAGGGGCAGGGGAAAAAAATAAAAAAAATAATAATAAAAAAAAAATCCGCTCCCTTTCCAGACCACACAAGTGCAAAAAGGGGCTGGAAAACAACTCCCTCTGCCCTCTGCCTCCATTCTAACAGCTCTCCAAGGGAAAAAGGTCAGCAGTTCATGGATGGCAGGAAAGACCTGCTGGGGACTCGGCTTATCCCAAACATTCGCTGCCCCATTCCCGACTCGTAACAACCTCCAACAGGTTGAGCCCTTGCCCCGCTCGGAGCTGGATGAGTTTTCCATCTGGGATGTATTTTTAGTGCCTGGAACTGTCCTCTCCTCGCTCCCAACATGTGTCGGGAGCTGCTCGGCGCTCCCGCATCCCGCTAATTATTTTAGCGGCTGCTTGGGGCGCAGCCCGAATTGATCCCGCTCAATCAAACGCCGGGAATAAGCTGCGGATAAATCCATGATTTCATCACCTCCAGCCCGCCGACCCCCAGGAACGGGAGTGATCTCACTCCACGTGTTGATGTGCCCCGGGAATAAATGAGCTCCCGAGCGGTGCCTCTGGAATAAACTAAAACAATCGGAATGTGCGGGAAGGAAAACACTGCCCGCGGCGAGCTCCGCTCCCCCGAACCCGCGGCTCGGCTGCTCCGGCCATAAATTACCCCTAATAAATCTCCTCGGGTGTTTAATCCTGCCAAAATGGGGGATTCGGGAACGGCCTGGACATTCCTTGGGAATGTGGAAGCCTTTATTTGTTTTCCTTCCAGCAGATGTCCAGGCAGAGGCTCCTGACCCATCTAAACCTTTTTTTATTTTTTTTGTGGGAGCAAAGTCCAGTCCGGGGCTGGATTTGCTGGCCAGCACCTGACAAAACTCGGGGGAAGCGGGGAACGCGGAGCTTTAATGGCTCCGGGGTGTGACTTTTAAGGAAACGAAGATAAATTAAAGCCTAATTGGGGCCGTTAACGGCTTTCCCAGCCCGCACATCTGGAGCCCAGGAGAATCCTCGGAAAAATGTTACAGACGGCTCCTGTTGCACAGCCCGGCCACCTCCAGACTCCTTCCACGCTTTTTCAGGGATTTTAAAAAAAATTTAAAAATAAATTTAAAATCCATCTTTCAGCGTCCAAAGGCAACACAAGGAGGGAGATTTTTATTTCGGCAGATTTGCAGCTTTATAAAAATCATCCCAAATCTACCCAAATTCGCCTTTTCCAAATTTCCAAGCTGCCCCAGCAAGGAGAGGCCACGACAAGACACTCCCTGCTCCTGAGGTTGGGAATCCGTGGAAGGAAAATTCCAATAAATACACGGAAGTGGTTACAAATCCCGGTTGAGCCCTGCTTCGTGTTTCCCACCATAAAATCCCAATCCCTGGAAAACCAATGGATAAAAACCTCTGTGTTTTATCCAGGAATAGAATCGTCCCTCTTTTCAAGCCAGTCGTGGATCCAGTCTGGAATTATCCGGTGGAATTGCTGCAGAATTTTGGGATACTGCTGTCAACCCACAACCCTGGATTCTTGGTGGATGGGAACAAATCCTTAAGGAAAAAACTGAGATTTGGGGGATGGGAAACGGGAATAAAAATCCAGGAAAGGAATAAAAGTCAGGGGAAATCACCTCTCAAAGCCTCGCCAGATGTCTTAATTAATTAATGAATTAATCAGTCAGTATTCCCTCATCCTGTTTATTCTCCAGTGGTTTTGGGGAGCCACGGTAAATAAATCCAAGGAAATATCCGGTTCTTGGGAAGCAAAACAGGGCAGCAAGAGCATCCCTGACACTTTGCCAGAGTGGGAAATTTGAGGGATTTTTTTAAGCCAGGAAATGGAGTTTAGGATGAAGTTTGGGATAAGCCCAGCAGATTTGTTCCTTGGGTTTGGGATTTGCTCTTCCAAAATTGATTATTGAGAAAAGGGACTTTTTTTCTCCACCCTCTCTTACCTCCTCCAGCTCCAAGGAAAAAAACTGGACCCTTCCACCTTCCCAAAATTTTGCCAAACTTCCACAGATACCAAAACTCCAAACCTGAGTTTTTCCAGCCCTGTAATCCATGACTCCTAACAAAAACACGGGAGAAAAGTGGATTTTCTGATTTCTCCCCCCTGCTCCTGGGAGGTTTGGGAATGTTCTGTACTTTTGGGATCAGTTCCAGCTGAAATTGAGGAGAATCCCTTTCAAAACCAGCAGGGATTTCCCAGCCATGGGTGTGGCACTTGGGGATGTGATTCCAGGATTCTCCCACCCCGTGCCACGGGAATCTGCTCCAGGTTCCAACCCCTCATCCCACAGAATTCCTGGCTGTTCCTTTTGGGGTTAAGGATTGTGGCAGCCCCAGCAGCTCCAAAAGCATCGGCTGCATCCAAGGAAAACACGAGGCAAGCTTGGAATTCGGGCAGACACAACACCAAAAATAGCAAATCCTTGACTCTTCTCACTTCTCTTCCCAATTTTTTTTCCTCGGGCTTCTCCAGGTTTTTCCCAGGGGTTTGATGCAGTCAAAACTGGCTGTGTGTGACCCCAAAATTCGAGGGATTTAAAGCAAAATTCCAAGGAATTTGCTGAAGTGGGCAAAGCTGGGAGTGTGACACTGCCAGGAACACTCTGGCACGGGATTTGTAGGATCAGTGTTTGCACTGGTCTGGGTAATCCCAATTTCTCAAGAGCAGCATTCCCAAAATTTGGGAATGCTGCAGACATCCCCATGGAGCAATTGTGTGTCCCTGCTCCAGAGAAAATCATGGATGGACCCAGCAAATGGGGATCAACCCCCAGCTCCTGGATGACTCAGGAGCACCTGACACATTCCAAAATCCCAGGTTTTTCCTGCCCCTCCTGGAATTGGACACTCCCAGGGATGTGCATCCACAGCTTTTCCCTCACAGGGAAAGAATTCCTTTCCCCACATCCCATTTATTAGAACTAATTAATATTTCATTCCAGCTCTGGAAAACCTCAGATTTCCCCCTCCTCCTCCTCCATCCACCCATCCATTGGTGCTCCCAAATTTTTTTTATGGACAGCAGCCAGGCCAAGGGACCTGCCTGGAATCCAGGGAAAGATCAAAGTCTCCCTTTCCCCCCGGATATTGGGCTCTGGATTTACAAGGAAAAAGATGAATTCCAGCCAGTGGATTAATGCAGCACTCAATTCCAATGAAATCCTGACACATTGGGGATAACACATCCGGGATGGGCTGGAGAAATTCCAGCTGCTGGAAGGAACAACCTGGGAAAACAACAGGAATTTTGGGAACAGATTAAAATAAGTTTAGGGTGAGGCATTTTTTTTGAGCTGCTCCTTGGGAATTTTAACCTGCTCTCGAAGATTTTAGGGAATTTTGGGCTTTTTTCCCCATTCTTTTGTGTTTTCTCCATCTGGAATGGTGTCCCTTGACCCCGGCACGCCCCGAGGCCAAGCACAGCCCCTTTTCCACTAGAAATGCAATTTTCGAGGAAAAACCCAATTTATTTCCATCCAGATGTTTTATCCTCGTTGCCCTTTGAGCAATTCCCTTCTTGGCCATAAAAATTCCAGGAAAATCCAACTAAACCATGCAGGATTTGCTCCCAAACCTCAAGTTTTGTAGCTGATGCATCCCAAGACTTTTTAAGACACTGGAATTATTTTGTCTTTAAATTCTTTTGAAAAAAACCCAAAAATTTACCACAATCTGGGTTTAATCCAGTTTATCCTGTGGTTCTGGAAGGATCAAAGGATGCATGGATGGCCCATCCCTGGAATATTCCAGGCCAGGCTGGAGAAACCTGGGATAGCAGAAGGTTGCTGCCCATGGAATGGGATGAGTTTTAAGATCAATTCCAACCCAAACCATCCCAAGATTTTCCCAACTCCTCCATCCTCCCTGGGGTAAATTAACAGCCTCCAGCATTCCAGAGGGATTTGTCTGTCCTCCATTCCCAACAATGGCATTTCCCAGATTTCCAGGAATCTCCAGGAATCACTGGTTGCACTGGGAGAGATGATCCCAAGGAATCCCTAAATCCCTGAACTCCTGCTGCCCTCTGGCTTTTCCACAAAAATCCCCAAGCCCTGGAAAATCCATTTTGAGGAATTTTGTGCAGTTTTTCCAGCAGGCAGGAGGGAGATCCTGAATTCCAGCTCCCATTGGAGGAAGGGCAGGGATTCAACAATTAAAGATGCCCCAAGCAGGGAGGCAGAGCTCGGATCTGGGAGTGGTTTTTAGCAGGAATGCTCCAAAAAAATCCCAAATCCCTGACTCCAGAAGTCATCCACCCTCCTGCCTCCCAGCCTGTCATCCAAATCCAGCTTTTTCCATCCTTTATGGAGTGAAGGAGAGCTTTGCCCGTCGGGAGCATTTCTGGAGCAGCTGAACATTCCGATTTCTGTGAAAATTGGGAGGAGGAGGAAAAGCCAAGGGCTCGGCAGGGATACAACCCCGGGAATGCTGGGATTTGGGAGATTAGGATTGATTCACACCCTGCCAGGATCTTCCAAGAGATCCAGCTGTAAATCAGGGAAAACCGGGCACAGCCACCCTCCAGAGTCTGGCACCTGAGAATTCCAAAGGCAGGAAAAACCCCAAGCTCCCATTCCCGTGCCAGGAGCTTGGAGCTGCTCCTGGAGCCGATATAAATCAGTTTTCCCTGCCCTGCTCCAGACAAAATTCCAGCTGCTGGGTTGTTTGCATTTGGATTCCCCCTCCTTCTCCTTATTTTCCCAGCTAGGCTCCTGGAATGAAAAACAAAGCCCAATGTGCCATGACGGAGCTTCCAGGCATTGCTGCCAGGCAAAGGGAAAATCCTGGGAATAATCCCCTTAGATCCCCAGCCCAGGGAGGCAGAACAATCCCAAATTTTGTTGCAAGGCACGGGAGAATCCCTTCCCAAATAAATCTGGGGTGCGTGCATCCCTCACCCCGTTTCCTTTAGCCTGGCTGAAACTCAAACCCTCCCCAAAAAAAAAAAAATCCCGTGGAACCAAATCCACACCAAGGAGAAAAGGGAAATGGATTTTCCTCTGATGATTTTAACTCTCTGGATTAAACATTCCTGGATGCTAAAATTTGGGAAAAGGGAATTTAATGTTCAGTTTTCGGTGGATATTCCTGATCACATTCCCTGTCCTGTATCCCTGATCATTCCCAGTCAGGAAAATCCAAACTGCTCTGAGCTCAGATTTTTGGGAAAAGGGGGGATTTACAAATATGGGAATAACACCCAGAAACAGGGGAAAATCCAGCTTTTGATGTTTTTTAAGTGAGATCCAACAGTTCCAGAAGGGAATCAAACATCTTTGGAATACAGGTGGATCCTGAGGGGGTGATTTTGGGATGTAGTGGATGCCTGGAGAACTGGGAAAATCACATCAAATCCCAGTTTGGAGTTGTCATTCCAGCCCAAACCCCCATTCCTCCCCTTTTTCCAGACTCCAGAATCCTGGAAATGTGGAGGAATTTGGGAAAAACCTGTTGTAGCCGAGCAGGAAGGGAAGGAATTTCTTTTCCTCCCAAAAAAAGGGGAAACTTCAGCTCAGGGAAAGGTGGAATAAAACCAGGAATTGTTTGGCAATTACTGCAGCATTCTCTTTTTTCCCTTCCCATTTTCCCTCAATTCCAACAGCAGCACTGGAATTCCCTATTGCACATTGGGGAGCATCCTAATTGGAAATCATTACTCGGGATTTTGGGGATATTGAGAGGATGGAAAAGCTGCCAGCTTCCTGAGGTGGGGATTTTTGGGATGTGTTCTGCATTTTCCCAATTTCCCACAGTTTTCTCTGGTCTCCATTTAGGAGAGGAGGGAGAGCTCCAGAGGCACTGGGAATGACGAATCTGGAATGTCAGATCTGGAACAGCAAATCCAAAATGGCAAATATGGAATGGTGAATCCAGAATGGCAAATCCAGAAATGGCAAATCCAGAATGATGAAACTGGAATGGCAAATCCAAAATGGCAAATTTGGGATGGTGAATCCAGAATGGCAAATCTGGAATGGCAAATTTGGAATGGTGAATCCAGAATGGTAAATCCCAGAATGGCAAATCCAGAATGGCAAATCTGGGAGGGTGAATCTGGAATGGCAAATTCAAAATTACAAATCTGGAATGGTGAATCCAAAATGGTGAATCTGGAATGGCAAATTTGGAATGGTGAATCCAGAATGGTAAACCCAGAATGGCAAATCCAGAATGGCAAATCTGGAGTGGTGAATCCAAAATGGTAAATCCAGAATGATGAATATGGAATGGTGAATCCAGAATGGCAAATCTGGAATGGTGAATCCAGAACGGAAAATTCAAAATGGAAAATCTGGAATGGTGAATCCAAAATGGTAAATCCAGAATGGCAAATCCAGAATGGAAAATCTGGGATGGTGAATCTGGAATGGCAAATTCAAAATTACAAATCTGGAATGGTGAATCCAAAATGGTGAATCTGGAATGGCAAATTTGGAATGGTGAATCCAGAATGGTAAACCTAGAATGGCAAATCCAGAATGGCAAATCTGGAGTGGTGAATCCAAAATGGTAAATCCAGAATGATGAATATGGAATGGTAAATCCAGAATGATGAATATGGAATGGAAAATCCAGAATGGCAAATCTGGAGTGGCCACAATGGGGAGGAGGCACTTGGGAGCTGGGGAATTTTTTTCTTTATCCATCCCAAATTCTGGGCTCCTGATCCTTAAATCCCAGCGCTCCAAGGGGATGGAATGGGGATATCTGGGACAGCCAGAATCCCAACACTGGGATTTTCCTACAGCTGGAGGTGGAACTGGGACCAACATCTGGATCCAGGATTTTGGGGCTCCTTTGGATGCTCAAGTGAGACCACTTGGTTACTCCCAGAATTTCCCCCCTAAATCTTTGCACACCTCCAGGGATGAGGACTCCAAACCCATTCCAATATTTTTCCCTATCCCTCAGCTCCAGGGTGAAAACGATGCCCAGGATTTTATTTCACTGCCATCCCAATTCTTGGCTGGGCTTTTCCTTGGCTTTTTTCTCCTGCTGCTTTTTTTTTTTTTTTTTTTTTTTTTTTTTTTATCCAGCCAGCTGAAAAACTTGGGAGAGAAATAAATAACACTCCAAGGCCATCCATCAGCCGGGAATGAATCCCTGGAACTCCCATTCCCACCGGTGGCCCAGGGAAATCAGTGCTTCCCATCAATCCCAAAGTCCATTTTTCAGCTTTAATGAAGACGTCGTTTTCATGGAAGCGGAGGGAACATAAACAACCCCAGCCACGGAAAATGAGGAATGAACTGCCTGGAAAACCTGGAGCTCGTTTGGACTTCTCCAGCTGAACAGGGCCCAGAGGCTCCCGAGTTTTTTTGGCTGCGGTTGGATGCTGAGAAGTTTAAAAAAAATGGGATTTTTAGAAGTAGAGCTTGGAAGGAGCTCCAGGAGCATTTTCCATTGGTTTTGTCCCAATGGAGTGGGGAATTAATTGGCTGAGTGGGCAGGGGGCACAGGCACACACAGAATTCCTTGGGAAGGGAGGGAGAATCCCAGAATTAGGGAATTGTTTAAGTGGGAAAAACCCTCTGGGGTCAGAGCCCAACCCGAGCCAAATTCCCAGACCCAGACATTTCTTGGACACCTCCAGGGATGGGGATCCATCCCATTCCAATGCTTTACTACCCTTCCCATGAAAAAATTCCTCCTGAATCCAACCTGACCCTCCCCTGGCACAGCCTGAGGTGTTTTCCTCTCATCCTTCCCCTTTTTCCATGGAAACAGAGAGACCTCATGGATCTGCTCCTGGATGGATGGAAAACACTCCAAGGGGAGCCACTCCCAGCTTTTCCTTTCTCCCAGCTGAGGAGCTGAGAATCAAATGGGATTCAGGCTTGGGAAACCATTCCCACTCCTAAAATTCCATCACTCCCAGGAGAAAAAAAAATCCCCAAAATCGCCTAAAACATGGGAGCAAAGTTGTCCTGAGATTTCTTGGATAAAGGATTCACCATTCCAAGAATTCCCTGTTTATTTCCTTCACCAAATCCTCAAAGGATTCACGGAAAGGTCTCAAACAAATTCGCACCTGTGCTGAGGAATTTTGAGGTTTGGAATTTTTGGGATTCCCACCAAATTCCTCCATGGAAAATGGGAATTTGGCTGCCCAAACTTTGTCCTGTGCCATCTCCATCAGTGCTTCCCAACTCCTGCCAAGAATTCCAGCTAATTTAATTTCTCTTTCTCCCCAGTCCCATTCCCAAGGCAAATATTCCCTCCTGGAAAGCCTAAACCATCCAGAGATTTCACTACTCCTGTTGGGAAGCTTCATCTCATCCCAAGGGAAAAATAATCCTACATTTCCCTCTCCTGATGGGAGAGAAATGACAACACAAAGATTATTTTTTTTTGGGATAAATTTGCCTCTCCATCCTTTTCCCACTCCTGGAATTCCTATCCTGGGATGGGGCTTGGAGCAGCTTGGGATAGTGGGAGGATTCCAGAGCTGGGAATCAGCTCCTGTTGGAAACTTGAGGGCTGGGAGGAAAAATTCTCGGTGCTCCCTCGGCTCTGGAGCAGGAGGAAGGTGTGGAAAATTCAGGAGCTGCTTTATGGCTTCACACCTCGTAAACGCGGCCGCCGGGAATTTTATGGGATCTGTGGGGGTTCTGCTCCCTGGGAAAAGGGAATTCCAGACCCACAGCACTCCAGTGCCTTCCCAACCCGGGGTTATTCCAGGGAATCTGTGTAATCAAAGAGAAAATCCAGGATTTTAATGAACTGGGGCAGAACCAGAGGGGTCTAAAGGACCACGGAATTCCAAGCATCCATGTTTTTTTCCACGCTCCTGGCAGGCAGAGCCACGGGATCAGGAATGTTCCAGGATGTTCCTGGTGCACCTCAGCCACATCCAGGCACTTTCCTGGGATCCCTCTCCCCGTCATTCCTTCCTTCCATGCTGGGATCCATCGGAATTCTCCTTTCCAGCACTGCTCAGTCCCAGAAATTCCCTCCTGCCTGGCACAGCCGCGCTCCCATCATCCTGGAACATCCCTTCCCTGCCCATCCCACAGGAAAGGTGGATCCCACCTGGATCCATTCCCTCCCTTTGCCTTTCCATCTCCAACAGGATTTTTCCAAATAACTGGGATGCTGGTGAGTGCGATGGATTAATCAGGGAAAAAAACAGGATTGAGCCCCCAAAATTCCCAAACACCCAATTTTATTCCCTGGAAATGAAGCACCAGCACCTTCTCCTCTCTTCCCATCTCCCATTTTTTTGTCAGCCACTTCCAAGGCATTTTTTTCCTATTTTTTCCTATTTTTTTCCCCCCTCT
Organism: Luscinia megarhynchos; assembly: GCA_034336665.1. Classification (NCBI taxonomy): domain Eukaryota; kingdom Metazoa; phylum Chordata; class Aves; order Passeriformes; family Muscicapidae; genus Luscinia; species Luscinia megarhynchos. The sequence goes on along the minus strand of CM067565.1, from coordinate 111,016,811 downwards.
CCTGTATTTTTCCAGCGCTTTTTCCCCTCGTCTTTTTTAATCCCAGCCTAGAAAATTCGGGATGACCTCACTCGGCCAGGAATGTTGTTGTTACCCTTGGAAAAGCTCCTTGCCTGGAGTTGTATATTTGCCTTGGCTGCACCCGCCTCGGATCCGACTCGGAATTCCAACCCTCCAAACGCTCCCGAGCCGGATCCTTCTCCCAAACCTGCCATATATCTCCGGCTTTTCCAAACAGAGATGGATTTCTCCCGGATTTGTTTGATAAATCCCACCCCACATTCCCAGCTGGAGCTGTCGGAGCTCCTACTGTTTGCTCCGTGTTGGTGGCCAAGCCTTAATCACCCAACTCTTCCCGGGAGGCCATAAATCCCGGGAATGAGCCGGGTCTTTGTGCAGGGTTTGGACAGGGCTGAGTTTTAGGGAAAAGCAGAGCTGGGATTTACGACCCTCCGGGGTTGTGTGAAAACAGATGGATGCACCAACACATCCCGACATTCCAAATGGGAGCCAGATGCCTGCAGAGCTCTCCATTATCCAACTTTCCTGCAGGATTCACCCAGAAGGATTTCCCTAGGAAGGGATCATCCCATTCCAACCCCTCTGGATAGCTGGGAATGAGCTGGAAAAGCCCCAGCCCGGCCAATCCCATCCTGATCCCGCCTTTATCCAAAGGGGATTTCCAGGTGGATTCCTGCGATATCCAAAGGATGTTTTCTAGATGGATTCCGGGATATCTAAAGGATGTTTTCCAGTTGAATTCCTGGGATATCCAAAGGATGTTTTCTAGATGGATTCCGGGATATCTAAAGGATGTTTTCCAGGTGGATCCCTGGATATCCAAAGGGGGTTTTCCAGGTGGATCCCTGGATATCCAAAGGGGATTTCCAGGTGGATTCCTGGATTTCCAAAGGATGTTTTCCAGGTGAATCCCTGGATATCCAAAGGATGTTTTCCAGTTGGATCCCTGGATATCCAAAGGGGGTTTTCCAGGTGGATTCCTGGATATCCAAAGGGGAATTTTCCAGGTGGATTCCTGGATATCCAAGGGGAATTTTCCAGGTGGATTCCTGGATATCCAAAGGGGAATTTTCCAGGTGGATCCCTGGATATCCAAAGGGGGTTTTCCAGGTGGATCCCTGGATATCCAAGGGGAATTTTCCAGGTGGATTCCTGGATATACAAAGGGGAATTTTCCAGGTGGATTCCTGGATATCCAAAGGGGGTTTTCCAGTGGATTCCTGGATATCCAGAGGATGTTTTCCAGGTGGATTCCTGGATATCCAAAGGGGATTTCCAGGTGCATTCCTGGGATATCCAAAGGGGAATTTTCCAGATGGATTCCTGGATATCCAAGGAGAATTTTAAAGGTGGATTCCTGGATATCCAAGGGGAATTTTCCTGGTGGATTCCTGGATATCCAAAGGATGATTTCCAGTTGGATTCCTGGGATATCCAAAGGGAATTTTCCAGGTGGATTCCTGGATATCCAAAGGATATTTTCCAGGTGGATTCCTGGATATCCAAAGGATGTTTTCCAGTTGGATTCCTGGATATCCAAAGGGGATTTCCAGGTGGATTCCTGGATATCCAAAGGATGATTTCCAGGTGGATTCCTGGATATCCAAAGGATATTTTCCAGGTGGATTCCTGGATATCCAAAGGATGTTTTCCAGTGGATTCCTGGATATCCAAAGGATGTTTTCCAGGTGGATTCCTGGATATCCAAAGGGGGTTTTCCAGGTGAATCCCTGGATATCCAAAGGATGTTTTCCAGGTGGATTCCTGGATATCCAAAGGATGTTTTCCAGTTGGATTCCTGGATATCCAAAGGGGATTTCCAGGTGGATTCCTGGATATCCAAAGGATGTTTTCCAGGTGGATTCCTGGATATCCACAGGGATGCAGCCGGATTTTTCCCAGAGTAAAACCCCACCCCCGATTTTCCTTGACAAACAGGAAGAAGGTGCTTGGAACCCCCCAGATTTCCTCGTGCCAGCAGAAAACCGGGAATATTTTTGATTGTTATTCCAACTAAGACAATAAAATCTGGAGGAATTGAACCAAGGAACGCCAAGTTTCAGCCCAGCCAGTGGAGAAAAGCTCAGTTTTCCAGGAGTGGAAAACCAGGAATTCTTTCAGGGAATAATAGGTGGAAGAGGCAGGAATGTGTCTTTTCTTCCATGGGAACAGAATCCCTCCAACCCATCCTCAATTTGATTACCTCAATATCCAGGCATAAGGAAAATGGGCAAAAATATGAAATAATATTTAATTAAATATTGGGAAACATAATTAAATGTTTAAAGGTAATTAAATGTTGTAGAATATAATTGAATATTTGAATATAATTAAAAATCTAATCAAATATTAGAGAAAATTTAATTAAATATGAGAGAAAATATAATTAAATGTCAGAGAATATAGTTAAAAGACTTAAATATAAAGAAATATTATAAAACATAATATTTATTATATTTTTATAATAAAATAAAATATATAGATAAAAAATCTATAAATAGATAATAGATAATAGATAATAGATAATAGATAATTGATAATATCTATTACATATTATATATTATATACTATAAATTATATAGTATATATTTTAAAATATATTTTAAAATATATTTTAAAATATATTTTAATTTTTATTTATATTTTATACATATTTTAAAATATATATTATCTATTTTATATAATATAATATGTATGATCTATTATTTTATATAATTTATAATTTATAATTTATAATTTATAATTTATATATTTTACATTATATATTATATATTATATATTATATATTATATATTATATATTTTATATTATATATTATATATTATATATTATATAGTATATAGTATATATTATATATTATATATTATATATTTAAAATGTATTTTAAAATATATTTTTTATTTATAATTTTATATATTTAAATATATAGTTTTTAATTTATATTATATATTTATATATTATACAAAATACATTCTATGTTATAATTTTAAAATACAATTTTATTTTATATACTGGGCAGCCCCATCCTGAGAAAAACTAAATCTCCTCCAAAAAAATGGTAATTCCCTGGGAATGTTTTCCTGCGCAGAAGTATTTGGCATCTCCAGAGCTGGAGAGGGCAGAAAAAGGAATTTTTGGCTCTGGGGATTCTTCTTTTTGATTTTTTTGGGGATTCCTGTGCTTTTTGTGTTTTTTCAGGGTGCTTTTTGTGATAATTGATAATTGATTCGTGTTAATCACAGAAGTTTTGGAGTTTAAATAAACCAGAATACTTCAAATAAGAAAAGATGGACCTAGATAAAGGGAAATATATGATAAACCCACTCTGCTTAAATCCCCCTGCTATGAATACGGTGTAAAAGAAAAAACCAGGGGTTCTCCATAGTCTGAAAGGTTTTTTTGCAGAGTCAGATTTCCTGCCTTTGTGTGATCAATCACAAACTATCTGCTGAAAATCAGAATTCCCACTTCTTCAATAACAATTATTGATTACTGCAAGGAAAACCATCCTATAAAAAGGGAAGCGTGGGGTGGGCGGTGACCCCTCACGTTTTCCCCAGCGCTGCTTGCTGTCTATATAAAATAAAATCGAAATTCTGCTGAATATCGCGACTTTTATTTCTCGTTTATAACATTTTGGAGCCTTTTTTTCCGATGCATTTTATTCCGCGGCCTGGGGACTCCGGGAGAGCGGCACAGGGCGGCGAGTCGCTCGCTTGATGACGTCATCAGCCCGCGCCACTTCAAGGCTCGGCTTTTTTACTCCGAGCTCCCTCTCGCTTCTTCCGGGTTGCGACGTGCGCCGGAAGTGACGTCATCGCGCAACGCCGCGGCTCGACCGGGCGCTCTCTGTTCCTGGTTGCGGTGCGCCGCCGGAAGTGACGTTATCGCGTCTCCGCTGAGAACAGCTTATTGGGGTTTATTTCCCCTGGCGAACAAAATTAAACAATTAAAACCATTAAATCAATTTAATTCAGTAAATTAAATTAGGTTAATGAAGCACTATAAAATTTATCCATTCTTTTATGGGTATTATAATATCCTATATTCTAACATGCTATAGCTAATAAATCCTATTTTCTAATCAATCCTATATTCTAATAAATCCTATATTCTAATAAATCCTATATTCTAATTCTATATTCTAATCCTATATTCCAATAAAATATTCCTAATTAATACTCAAATTAAATAATTAAATAAATTAAATCTAATTTTAAAATTAAATTTATTTAAAATGTCATTTAAATTTTAATCTAGATTTAGCAAAACTTATTTTAAATTAATTTCAAATTAAATTTCAGTTTAATGTAAATTTAAATTATTTCCTTTCAATTTATATATAATTTGAATTTCATTTAAAATTATTTCAAGATGAATTCAAAGCTAATTTTAATTTAATTTGAATTTATTCCATTTCATAATTGATATATTTTAAAATCAAATTCTTTATTAATTTTTATTTTCTCTTTTTATACTTTATTCCTTATTTTAAACACTTATAAATCAAATCCTATTTTAATTATTTCACTAAATTAATGTTTTCCCTCTCCCCTGATTTTTTAAGGACTCTTGAGGACAAATCCTTAAAATTCCAATTATTTTCTGATTTTTTTTTCCTCTCTCCCTGCCCATCTTCCCAATGATTCCAAACCTTGGGACTTTTTCTCCCTTTTCCTTTCTGCTAAAGGAAATATTTTCTCTGGACCTTTCTGCATCCTAAGGGGAAAAAAAAAAAGAAAAAAGAAAAAAAAAGAATGGAAAAATAGAAATAAAATCTTCTGCACATTGCTGTCAAATAAAGACAAAGATGATCTTGGAATTGTGCACCGGAATTATTGGAATATTCCTCATTTTACAAGAGCCTTTAAAATCCATTTTGAGGGTCATGAGATTGGATCCAGCACTCAGGAATTGGTTTTGGGGGGGAATAATTGGAATTTTTATTACAAGAAATCAAATCCAGGTGGGTCCCTCGTCTGGATTTTAATAAAAAGGAGAATTTATAGCACATCCTCGATTTTTTTTTAATTTTTTTCATTTCCAGCCTCTCTTTGGCCAAGGATAGGACACAGCTTTATGGAGTTGGAACTCAAATTCCATAGGGAAAGGATTTTTCAGGCTGGGCAAAAATATTCTCCTCAGGAATATTCCAGGCCTAGAAGGAATATTCTCCTCAGGGAATGGAAATTCTTGTTATACAAGAAATAATCCACTCAGGGAATGGATATTCCCCTCCTACAGGGAATATTCTTTTTAGAGAATGGATATTTCCATCCTACAAGGAATATTCCCATCCTAAATTGAATATTCTCCTCAGGGAATGGATATTCCCATCCTACAAGGAAAATTCCCATCCTACAAGGAATATTCTCCTCAGGGAATGGATATTCCCATCCTACAAGGAATATTCTCCTCAGGGAATGGAAATTCTTGTTATACAAGAAATAATCCACTCAGGGAATGGATATTCCCCTCCTACAAGGAAAATTCCCATCCTAAATTGAATATTCTCCTCAGGGAATGGAAATTCCCATCCTACAAGAATTATTCTCCTCAGGGAATGGATATTCCCACCCTAAATTGAATATTCTCCTCAGGAAACAGATTTTCCCATCCTACAAGGAATATTCTCCTCAGGGAATGGATATTCCCACCCTAAATTGAATATTCTCCTCAGAGAAAGTATATTCCCATCCTAAAATGAATATTCTCTTCAGGGAATGGATATTCCCATCCTACAAGGAATATTCCCATCCTACAAGGAATATTCTCCTCAGAGAAAGGATATTCCCATCCTAAAATGAATATTCTCCTCAGAGAATGGATATTCCCATCCTAAATTGAATATTCTCCTCAGGGAATGGATATTTCCATCCTACAAGGAATATTCCCCTCAGGGAATGGATATTCCCATCCTAAAATGAATACTCCCCTCAGGGAATGGATATTTCCATCCTACAAGGAATATTCTCCTCAGGGAATGGAAATTCCCATCCTACAATAAAAATTCCCATCCTACAAGGAATATTCCCCTCAGGGAATGGATATTCCCATCCTAAATTGAATATTCTCCTCAGGGAATGGATATTCCCATCCTAAAATGAATATTCCCTTCAGGGAATGGATATTCCCATCCTACAAGGAATATTCTCCTCAGGGAATGGAAATTCCCATCCTACAAGGAATATTCCCACCCTACAAGGAATATTCCCCTCAGGGAATGGATATTTCCCTCCTAAAATGAATATTCTCTTCAGGGAATGGATATTCCCATCCGAAATAGAATATTCTCCTCAGGGAATGGATATTCCCATCCTAAAATGAATATTCCCCTCAGGGAATGGATATTCCCATCCCACAAGGAATATTCTCCTCGGTGAATGGGTATTCCCATCCTAAATTGAATATTCTCCTCAGGGAATTAATTTTCCAGGCTTTGAAGGAGCTGCCCTTTCCATATCCTGGCTGACATCCACAAAGACACTGGGAACAATTGGAGGAAATCAAATCTCCCCAAAATTCCTGCAAACAATAGGGAAATTTAGGAGAAAAATATCCCTCCCTTCCAATCCCGGCTGTTTTATGGGATGTGAAACCGTAAGGAATTCTGGTGTTCCTGGGAAACATCCTTCCTTCTGGAAAAAAATCCTCTTTAAAAAAAAAAACCCGGAACAAACTAAATAAAAAATCTGTATTTTCAATGAATTCCACAAAAAAAGCCCAGGGAAAGAACCCACGAAGGAATAAAGACAAAAACGGGAATTCCCAATAAAGTGGCCACAGAATTCCACAACCAAAATCCGGGAATTCCAGCGGGACCAGTTCATTTCCCTCGATCTGTCAGAAATTCGGGATTTCAAAAAGCCGGGAAAGGCTGCGGTATTCCCAATTTCCACCACTTTTCCAGAGGCAAAGGATGCCTTAGGCCGCCATCTAGTGACTTTTGGGGAGAGAGCGCTTCCAGAGGGAATTCCGGATGAGTTTGCTCATCCCAGAGCTTGGAATTCCCAAAAAAAAAAAATGCAGGGAGGGAGAAGATCCCGAGCCATGGATAGATTCGTGTGACCTTAGCCAAGAATCCTTGGATCTCCTTCCCTCCCTTCCTGAACTCCCGGGATGTGGGAGAAAAAAAAAAATTTAAAAAAAAAGAGAATAAAAATTTGGCAAGCAGTTTTCCTTTGGAATATTTTTATTTTTCCTAAGAAGCTTGGAATTCTGAGCACGACAGGCACCATTTCCATGATTTTTGGATGTGGGTAGCACGGAAGGAGTGGGAAAAATTGGGATTTTCTCGGGAGACTGCCCCTGATCCCAATGCAGCTCTGTTGTTCCACGGCGCCGCTGGGTTCTGCCGCTCCATAAAGCCGCCTTTATTAAAATCCCGAGGTTTTCCTGGATTTATTGGGGACAGGGACGCGTGTCCCCAGCACCCCATAACTCGCGGCACCCTCCGCTCCCGGTGACAGCGAATTCCTGAGTGGAATTCGCCTCATTCCGATGCTTTATGGGGCGCGGGTGACACGAGGGGTGACACGGGGGTGGCTGCGGCCGCGGGAATTTCCCTTCCCGGGATAATTAAATCCCGGGATCTGCTGTAATGAGGCTCATTAGGACGCCCCATTTAAAGCCCCATTTAAGCCAGGCTTTAAAAAAAAATTCCTTTAAAAAAAAAAAAAAAAAAAAGCAGGAGCGGCTCAGGAGCCCCAATTAGAGGTGGCTGCTGATGGCTCTTCCCAAAAAGTGCAGGAATGCGTCTCCAAAGGCATCGGGGAAACAGCGGGAATGGGGGAAAACCAGGCAGAGCTCCCAAATACGGGAATGAGGAGCGGTGGGAATAGGGGGAAGGGGCTGGAAGTTGATACGGAGCATTCCAAGGGGGTTTCAATTCCAATTTTAATTCTTAAATAAACCGGGAATGGGTTTTGGATGAGGAGGAGAGATGGGAATACAGGGAAGGCGAGCGTGGGGAGTGTGAATTCCCTGGATTTTGGTTGGATCCAGACAGGATCCATCACTCCAAAAAGAATCTGCCCCCCAAAAAATGCTGGGGGAAAAAAAAAAAGGAGGCAAAATATTCCACGAGGAATAAAACCTTGGATTATTCCCACCTCGTCCTAGCCGTGATGAAATCCAAACCCCTGGAATTCCCCTCATCCTGTTGCCGGCTCAGGGATGCAGCAGGAGAACGATCCAAGTTTTTTTGCCAGGAAATTAAGGCGGGATTGGGGAACACCTGCTTTCCAGCGGTTAATAATTCCAAGCTCCCTCTCCTCCGTTTGCTCTCCCGCAAACGATTCCTTGTTCTCCGTTGACAAAGATAAATGGTGGGATTAAAATATATTGGAGAAGTCCTGGCAAACAAGCGGGGAAAGGGGGTGGCTGGGTGGATATTATTTCCCTCAGGTAGCGCAGCCCAGACAAACTGGATTAGCGGGAATTTGCTGTGGGAATTAGATGCGATCAGGAGCCATTAGCGGCGACGGCGTTTATGGAAATTGCTTTTTCCAAAGGCAAATTCCGCTGGCTCTGGATACCTGGCCGAGGGGAGGGTTGGTTTGGGGGAAGAACAGGGAAATTTGGGATCGTCAGTTGTGGTGGGGTTGGGAATGAGGTAGGGAGAAATATCAGGGGGGATGAGTGAGGGAAGTCACGGGATTATTTGGGAGAAGATTCCAGGATCGAGTCCAAACTGTGAACCGGAGCTCTGAGCGCCACATCCAGCATTCCCTGGAATAGGGAATTCCAGGGATAGGGATCCATCCCACCCCATCCTGGCCTCCCTTCCCGTGAGGAAACTCCTCCTGATGTCCAACCCCGGCCCAGTTTTTGTTCCCTCTCATCCCACCCCTGATTCCTTGGAAGAACATCCCGATCCCGCCTGGCTGTTCCCTCCTGGCAGGGAGTTTTGGGAAGTGGGAATGTTTTTTTGGAGTCTCCTTTCCTGCAGGCTGAGCCCCTTTCCCAGCTCCCTCGTGGTATTCCAGCCCCTTCCCTGCTCCACTCCCTTCCCTGCCCGAATAATCGGAGTGGAGCTGCCTAATTATCCCGCTGCATCCAGAAAATTCCCGTTCTTCAGATCCATGGAGGCGCCGGGATGCTCCTGCTTTAGCGCCAGTCCCTATCCCATTAAATCCTGCGGGAGAAGGGAGTGGGATCACTCTCGGGATCTCCTCACATCCAGAGATTTTTTTTTGGACAACTTCCCGGGTTGTTGTTTCAGGAATTGTTTAGGGACACCGGGATGGAGAAATGAGGATGTTGGGAGGCACCTCTGGATGCTTCCTTCTCCAAAAATTCTCTTTTCTTGCTCCTTGAGGAGGCGCCACTCGTTTTTTAAGGAATCCGTGGTGGATGTCCCCAGAGTTTTCCCAGGCAATTCCATCCCCTCATAAAATGGGGAAACTGAGGCAGCCAGGGCAGTGTTTCCCCGCTGGAATACCTGGAGCGATGCCACTTCCCAGAGGGAGGAAAATTGTGGATCTGCCCCAAAATTACCGTGGAAGCGGACAAAAATGGGGACAGAGCCTGCTGGAAATCCTTGGATCCATCCAGCAGGATCGATCCCGGTCCTCCCCCCCCGCATCCCCGCACGCTCGGTATCAGCATCCCGCCTTCCCTGAGGGCTTGGAAAACAATCCTGGAAGTAATCCCTTTTGATCTGCTGCTAATCCCAGATAATTGCTTGCAGGCTTAATGGGAAAACGGCGTTTTCTCGGGAAGGGAGGGGGGAAAATCTGGGAAAAGCTTGGATTGCGCTCCTGCTGGAGGTGCTTGTTGGAGCAGAGGGAGCTCCATTGTTCCCGGGAGTGCGATGCCAGCAGGGATGGCAGAGGGCGTGATCCCAAATTAAACCCGTCTGGCGCAGCCACGCCGCGCGTGGGCACGGCATTCCCGGGAAAAGAGCCTTCCCGAGGCGCTCCAAGCCGGGAAAATTGGCTTTTTTAAGCATGAGGGCTGCGCGGGATGCTGAGGGTAGAGGGAGACGGAATTAATTCCTGGAGAAATGAACACATGGATGACATTCCCCACGCACACCTCGGGCTCGGCGCGCCCAAGAAATGCCCCCCAATTGCAGGATCCACGGATTTGGGATGGATCCAACCTCCTCAGGCACCGCGACCCCCTCCCTGCACGGCCAATTCCAAGCCGGAGCGCTCCATAAATCCCAAATCCGGAGGGCATTCCGGGCACTTCCATGGGAAAGGTGCTTTTGGATGGGTCACGCTGCTCTCCCGGTGTTCCTCCGGAATCCTGGAATGCTGCTTTCTCCCCGCTCCGCTTCCCAAATCCCAAACAATGCCTTTCCCATTGTTCATTAACCAAACCTTCCCACTTGGCAGCCGCCGGTGTTGGAATTGATGAGGAGCAGCGGGACTTGTGGAATACCGGCTCCGGGAGGAAGAATCGGTTTGGGGTGGATTCTTTAGGAAGTGAAATTCCCGGTTAGAACTTGGAGGGGATCACGGGATTCCAGGATGGATTGGGTTGGAAGGGATTTTAAAGGGGATTTTATTCCAATCCCAACACCTTCCCCTATCCCAGATTGCTCCAAGTCCGTCCAGTCAGGCCTTGGATATTCAGGGATGGGTCAGCCACACTTCATAGGAATGGGCGGGTGAGAGATCCTAAAAAAAAGCGGATTTTTCACGTGGGAAAGCACCTTTGGATGTCAATCCCAAAACTGCTCCCAGCTCTTCTGGAAAATCGGAGCATTCCTGCTCTGCGGGGCTTTGCCCACTGGAGGGAGCATCCGGCAAACCTTTGGATATTCGGGCTGGAAAGGGTTGGAGTTTAAGGAAGGCTGAGGAAAAGACCTCTCTGGATCAAAGGGATATTAAATCGATTAAAAATGGGAGAGAAATGCGGTTTATTTAACGCCGGGCTGGGATTTCTTTCCTTTGCAAGACTTTTCCAACCGGGGAAAATATTCAGCAGGGAAAATCCGTGGAGTTTTCCATTAATTTATTTATAACCTGGCCATGAGGAGTTAATTATTTATAAATTAGGAGTTAATTTAGTTTAAAACTCATCACTTAAAACAAAATCCATGGAGAAGAAAGAAAATCCACCGAAATCCTGGAAGTTGCTGAGTGGGAATGGGAAAAATTCCAACATTTTGCTGAACCACACCTTAAAATCTGCTCCAGTTTTCCCCACTGGGAAAAGAGGGACAAGAGGAGCAGCATTCCCTAATTCCCACTCTGTCACTCTCCAGGAATTCCTCTGCTGTTCCAGCAGTTCCCAAATGTATGGATCATCCCTAAATGTCAATCCTTGGGCACAGGGAAGGAGGAGAAAGGGAAAAATTTGGGAATAGACAAAAGACCCTCAATCCCTCTTTTTTTAAAAATCACTTCTGTTGGGGAACAAATATTAAATATTGAATTCTAAGGAAGTAGCAGGGATCCCCATCCATCCAGCAGCATTCCATGATTTCAGAGTGGGAATTCCAGTTGCCTTTGGCCATCCCTTCTCCTTTGGAAATTTGGTTTTGGCTGTGAAAAAAATTCCCTCCCACCTGCTGCAGCCATTATTAGAATTCCAAGGATTTGCTGTTTTCCTGAATTTCGCTAGGATTGCACCTCCCATCATTCCTGGATTTGGGGAAATATTCCCAATCCCAAAGAGTTTTTTTGTGGTTACAGTAGCTGAGTTTGGATGTGGAATTTATTTCTTTGGATTATTCCAATTCACTGGGATTGACTGGGATTGACTGGGATTGACTGGGATTGACTGGGATTGACTGGGATCTAATTTCCTTTTCCTTTTCCTTTTCCTTTTCCTTTTCCTTTTCCTTTTCCTTCAGAATAGTAATAATAACAATAATAACAGTAATAGCAATAATTATCATCGTAATCAGATTGCAACAACGACAACATTATTATTATTATTATTATTATTATTACTATTATTACTATTATTACTATTATTACTATTATTACTATTATTACTATTATTACTATTATTACTATTATTACTATTATTATTGTCTTATCAAACATTTCCCTGCGATGTTTCAGCTCAGGTTGCAGGCAGAAAGAAAAGAGACTAACAGCAATAGTAATTAAGATAATTATAATTATTAATAGTAATATTAATGATGATTAATAAAATTATTACAATAGCAACAAAAATTATAATAATGACGATGATGTTTCGGGTTGTAGGCAGAAAAATAAATAAATAAAATTAATTGACTAATTAATTAATTAATAAGTTTCCATGCGGTTTTCCAGTCCAGGTTGCAGGCAGAAAAAAATTGATTTAATAATCTTGATAATATAAATATCATTAAAATAGGAAATCAATAAAATATTAATGCAATTAAAACAACAATAATAATAATGATAATACAGAGATGACAATAGTAGTTGTTATTATAATTAACAAAATATTATCATTATTCAATATTATTTATGGTATTTTCTGTCCTTAACAATAATAATTGTAGTAAAAATCGTGATGATCATGGTAATTATGATGATGATGATGAGGACTGGGAAAAGGTGGGAGTTCCCTTTGGAAAATTAATTGGCATCATCATCATCATCAATTTACAGTTTATTTTCCCTGTTTTTCCTTTAGGACATGCCTTGGATATTCCCAAACTCACTCTTCCCGAGCCCTCTGGCACCACCTGACAACATAACCCTGCTGTTATTCCCTCTTTTTAAAATCCTAACAGGATTATCCCAAAGCCAATTTTTATAATCTCATCCCAGAGCATGAGCACGTTCCCTGGGGGGACATTCAGGGACAGGAAGCACCGCATGGATTGTGTCCTTTTCCAATCAAATTGGAATTTTATTCCAATCAAACTCTTGGAATTCCACCAGGAAGGCGCCACTCAAAAAAAAACCCAGAGCTGGTCTCGCAAGAAGGGAAAATCAGGGATTTTTTGGGGTGGAAATCGGGATTTTGTGGGAGAAAATCTGGATTTTAGGGCCCAAATCCCGTTTTATCCAGCGGAAAGGCATCGGCCAATTCCACAGCACTTCATTGTGGGATCATGGAGCAAGGAGAGCCGTGTGTTTGCATTTTGGAAAATGAACCTGGATGCAGTTATTTATCTTCTCCCTTTAATTGTTTGAGCTGTTCCTAATGTCAACTCCGGTAATTTTAAATCAATAGAGGAGGAAAAACTTTCCAAGGGATCGGAAATCCCGAGCAAATTTACTTTGCAAATAGGCTCGGGTAGGTGGGACTGCGCCGAGGATCCCCAACTGACGCTTCCAGGCAAAAATGCTGGGAATGCTGCAGAGGTGGAGGCTCTGGCATTCAGGAGAACAGAGCACCTGCCTGGCTGGAGGATTGGATTGGAGCTGGAAGCTTCAGGATTGGAATTATGGAAGGATATGGATTCCCAGAGAAGCTGTCCCTGGAAGTGTTGGATGGGATTTGGAGCAACGTGGGCTGGTGGAAGGTGTCCATGGCAAGAGGGTTTGGAATGGGATGGGCTTTAACTCCCTTCCAACCCAAACCATTCCAGGATTCCACAGAGGATCCAGTGGAACCTAAGAAGAGCTGGAAATTCCATTCCCAAGGAGACTGGTGCAGGCGTTCCTCGGGTGGATGGACCCCAGCTCTCAATTCACCCACCCTCCTCCAGGAGCCGCCCAAAAATAGGATTATCCTGTCGGGACCTGCTTTCCCTGTGTGCTTTGGGTGCTTGACAGCGACAGATTCCAGGTGTTTCACCTCCTGCTGCTCCACAGCCAAACTTTAACGGGACAACGTGTCCCGGCGCGCCTTCCCGCTGCCACCGGAGGTCGGAATGTGTGGCCACGACTTTGGGACTCCCAGGAAAACTTTAATGGGACAACACGCCCAGGCATGTCTCCCCAATGCCACCAGAGATGGGAATGTGTGACAATGGCTTTGGGACTCCCAGGAAAATTTTTTTCAATGGGTTCTGTCATCATCCCGTGTAAAATCCGAATTATCCGCCACGGGAAAGGCTGGCTCCCGCCTTGGAGCTTTCTGTGGAGATTTAGAGCTGGGCTTTAGCTAAAGCCCAGGCTGTGGATTAAGGAGGTGAATGCGCTGTTGACTCAGCCCTGCGGGGTGGTGTCCCTTTGTTTTTCCAGGATTTCCAGGCGAGGCTCCGACAAAGGGAACGCTCCGGGCTGGAAAGGTAACTCGGGTGATTAATGGCACGGACGTGACGTCCTCATCCCAGGTGGTCTGATCCCTCTGGAGTTCAGCAACCTGGGAAGAGAAAGGGAAGAGCTGGGCAAAACCCATTCACCGCCCCAACAAAGGAATTCCTGCACCTGGAATTCGGCGGGAAGTCCCACCTTGCCAGAATTTTGGGTGGCAGCTCTGTAAATCCTGACTGCTCCTTTCATAGCATTAAAAAAAAAGGGTGGAATTGGAATGTCGGGATTGGTTTGGGCTTGTTGGCTGCCTATGCCAACTGGAGTTCACCACTCCAGCTCCCAGTGATGATTCCCAATGCTCCAGTGCAGGATGGAGCTTGTCTACTTTGATATGGCATTCCCAAACCTGATCCTAAATCCTGTTTGGCTTTGGGTCATGGCCCTGTTTTCCTTGGCTTGGGGATCCTGGACATCCAACACTCCCTTGGGTTTTCCACAATGGGGAAAAAAGAGCCAGGTGGGAAATACCTCTGGATGTCGGGAATAAGCAAATTCCGTGTAAATGTGTGAGACAATCCCACACCCATCCGAAATTCCCTGGGGAAGTGAAGGGAGTGAATCCATGGATGCTGCTCTGTGTGCTTCAGTTCCTTTAGATGGCACCATCCTCCTGTGCTGGATTCCAGCTCGGTTGGAATTCCCTGAAAAAGAGGAAAATTCCTTCATGATGGAGCAGGAATTGAGGTGGTGCCAGGGAAGAAGTGGAATGTCATTCCCAGAGGTTGCTCCAGGCTGGCCAAGGCTTTCCTCAATCTTTGGGAAAACCACCTGGGAACAAGAAGATTAAAGAAGGTTCAGGACCACACTGGATGCTGTTGGTCCATAGGGATCATTTCCAACTCATAGGGATCATCCCCACCCCAACTGATGGGAATTTTGTCATCTGGAGCCCCCTGCATTCCAAAAATCCAGAGAAACCACAGAGGAATAATCTCCTTTGGGATTCAAAATTCCTGGGAAAATGTGGCAGGCAGAGGAGCTGGGAATTCTGAGTGTTTCTCCCAGGAACTTTTTTATTGTCATCTCTGGAATTTTAATTTAAATGTGGCATCCCAAGGGATAAGATGGGAATTTTTCCATCCAGCAGAATAATTTTCTCAGTGAGAGTGGATCCATCCCTCCATTTCCACCAGGAGAAGTTCCCCTTTTTCCTGAGGCAAAGCAGCAGAAGGGAATTCCCGGGATCAGCCCAAATCCCTGGTTCTCCAGCCGTGTTCTGCCTTTTAGAAGTGCAAATATTCCCTGGAAAATGTGGGAACAGATCAAACATGAGGCAGGAGCCTTTTTCTATCCACTTCAATTCCTTTTTCCTGGATTTTTTTTTTTTTTTTTTTGGGACAGGCTATTTTTGGTCTGTTTTCCCAAACTCATCCCTGCTCTGGCACCCTCCTTCTGGATTAGAACCATCCCCACCAGAATTTTGGGATGTGCAGCATTCCCTTCATAATCAGTGCTTATAAACTAATAAATGATCCAAAATCCTGAGAAAATTGTGATGGAAGAACATTCCCTGCCAGGTTTGGGATGTGGATAAGGCAGGGATTGATCCCAAGTAGGTGCTGTGAATTTCCTTTTTTCCCCGTGCCTTTTGTTCCATTTCCTGCCTTTGTTTGTTCCAGAGCTGGGAATTCTCCCTCCTGGGATCCTTCCATCTTTTCCCATTTCCAGGGTGGGCACCCACTTGGATTTTCAGGGATCATCGTGATTTCCCACGGATTTAGTTACCTGAGAAAGTAGCTTTGGCTTCCTCGTGCTTTGGGATGTCAAATCCCAGCATTCCTTATTTTTTTTTTGGGAAGCAATGACTCCACATTCCCTGTTAAATACCCAAAATCATTCCTCAAAGCAGCATCAGGGGAAAATCTTCCTTCTTTTCCACACTTCTTTTCCCTTTGGGTGGAATAAGGAATAAAAATATTCAGTCTAGCTGAAAGAGCCTTGAAAGATTTGTGAGCAGGGGAAGAATTCCCATTATTCATTCCATTTTCCCTCACTAACCAAGTTTTCCCCATTATCCATTCCATTTTTCCTTGCTAATCAAGTTGTCCCCATTATCCATTCAATTTTCCCCCATTATCCATTGAATTTTCCCCATTAATCACTCAATTTTCCCCCATTAGCCACTGAATTTTCCAATATTATCCACTGGAGTTTCCTCCATTATCCACTGGATTTTCCCTCCACTATCCATTAAATTTCTTCCATTATCCATTGAAGTTTTTTTTTAAACAACTGAATTTTCCCCCAAAATCTACTGGATTTCCACCCCCTCTGCCATTATCCATTGAATTTCCCCCATTATCCATTGACTTTCCCCCATTATCCATTGAATTTTCCCCATTATCCATTGATTTCCCCCATTATCCATTGAGTTTTCCCCATTATCCATTGAATTTTCCCCATTATCCATTGAAATTTCCCCCATTATCCATTGATTACCCCATTATCCATTGAGTTTTCCCATTATCCATTGAATTTCCCCCATTACCCATTGAACTCTCCCCATTATCCATTGAATTCTCCCCATTATCCATTGAATTTTCCCCATTATCCATTGAAATTTCCCCATTATCCATTGAATTTTCCCCCATTATCCATTGAATTTTCCCCATTATCCATTGAATTTCCCCCATTACCCATTGAACTCTCCCCATTATCCATTGAATTCTCCCCATTATCCATTGAATTTCCCCATTATCCATTGAATTTTCCCCATTATCCACTGAATTTTCCCCATTATCCACTGATTTTCCCCCCATTAACCACTGGCTTCCCCCATCAACCACGACATTTTTCCCTGTTAAATCTCCATATCCCTTCCCCAAAATCCCAATCCCCATGGAAGCAGCCGTGTAGCAACTCCATGTACAACACCCAATCCCATTATTTCCAGTAAAAAGAGCAGGAATAAACTTCAGAAAGGAGGAAAAAACCCCTTCCAGGCCCTTTTTGAAAATCCCCCAAAACCCCAAGCGTCGCGTCGTGCCCGAACCTCGTTTTCCCACTTAAATTTGCCCTTCCCACCCGGAGTTTGGCTTCTCCCTGGAATCCTGGAGCCGTGATTTAGGGAGCTGACTCCGAAGGGTGGAGCAGCTCCTCGGGGCCAATTTTATCCCAATTTCCCGGCGGCGACCCCGCTGTCTCACCCCGCTCCCTGAATTACGCCGGCTTTTCCCGCCGGAGTCAATTGTCTGCGGCCACCTCCACATTTCATCCCCGCTTCCCCCAATGTCTGCACAAGGTCAGGTTGATATTCTCGGGGAATCATCAAGTGACACTCGAGATAAACAGAATGTTTACTCTCTCCATGTGAGCCGGAGCTGATATGGAAATTCATCCGGGCGGGCGGGAATCGCATTTGCATTCCCGCTCTTGGGCAAACATTCCCGGCTCCAAATCAAACAGCTTTGGGGGGCTCGGCCCCCTCTTCCCGCTGCCAGGCCGGGGAGCAGGGAGCAGGATTTGGATTCAGGAGGGGAGAGGGACACGACAGAACGAGCCTCGGCTGTAATTGGATCAACTTTGCATCCCAACGCCCCGGCCTTGGATGCTCGGCTGCTCCCGGTGTGTTCCCAGTTTTTTATCTGCACCCAGCAGGCCGTGCTCACCTCTCAGGCGTTTTTCCTGCTGAGCAAATAAATCCTGCTTTCCTCCTTTTTTTTCTTTTTTTTTCCCCCACCTTGTATTTGTATGAAAGAAAGGGAATTGATTGATGGCAAATTCCAGCTGGAAAGATTGGGATGGGATGGGATGGGATGGGATGGGATGGGATGGGATGGGATGGGATGGGATGGGATGGAATGGAATGGAATGGAATGGAATGGAATGGAATGGAATGGAATGGAATGGAACGGAATGGAATGGAATGGAATGGAACGGAGCGGAACGGAATGGAATGGAATGGAATGGAATGGAATGGAATGGAATGGAATGGAATGGAATGGAATGGAATGGAATGGAGTGGAATGGAATGGAATGGGATGGGATGGGATGGGATGGGATGGGATGGGATGGGATGGAATGGAATGGAATGGAATGGAATGGAATGGGATGGAATGGGATCCATGGAATGGAATGGAATGGAATGGAATGGAATGGAATGGAATGGAATGGAATGGAATGGAATGGGATGGGATGGGATGGGACGGAATGGGATCCATGGAAGGGGATGGAATGGGATGGAAACACCAGGACAAGATGGTTTCTCAGCTTTGGGTCGGAAAGAACACGACTGGATGGAAAGATCAAGTTGGGATGGGACAAATCCAGCAAGGCAAGGTGGATTCCCACATTTGAGGTGGCATAGAACTGTCAGGGCAAGGTGGATTCCCAGGTTTGGGATGGAAAGATCAGGTTGGGATGGAAAGATCAACATCAGATGGAATAAAACCAGCAGGACAAGGAGGACTCCAATGTTTGGGATGGAATAAAACCAGCAGGACAAGGAGGATTCCAATGTTTGGGATGGAAAGCTGAGGATGGGATGGGATAAATCCAGCTGGACAAGGCTCATTCCCAGGTTTGGCACGAAGGTTGGGCTGTGGGAGGCTCATTCCCAGGAATCTCCCAGGAGTAAAGGACCTCGTGAGCAGGAATTTCTGCCAAGGTCCACAGCTGCAGGGAATAATGGGAATCTTCCCAAAAATCCCTCTCAGCCAGAGGGAACATAAATTATGGTGGGATTTATGGATCAAGCTGGGCTGAGACCCCACAACTCGATGCACTTGAGCCTTTGGCTCACACTTCCAGAGGGGGAGGGACACGGCTTTTCCAGGTTTTATCCAAAGGAAAAACTGGATTTGTTTGGCCCCTTAAACTCACACATCCAGAGGAGGAAGGACAGCGCTTTTCCAGCTTTTATCCAAAGAAAAACGGGATTAATTTGGTCGTTTAAACTCGCACACCCAGAGGGGAAGGGACATAGCAAAAAAAAGGAATTTTTTTGGTTTGGTTTTTTTTTTCTCCTTAAAACTCACAAATCCAGAGGGGAAGAGGCACCACTTTTCCAGCATGATTCCAAAGAAAAACCGGGATTTTTGGGGTGCTTGCTCACAGACATTTGGGGCACGGCTGAGCCAAGGCCCAGAAAAATTCCGGGATGAGATTCCCGGGATTAGAACTGAAATTCCCGGGAATATAGCTGAAATTCCCGGGAGCAGAGCTGAGATTCCCGGGAGCAGAGCTGAGATTCCTGGGAATAGGACTGAAATTCCCCGGGAATAGAACTGAAATTCCCGGGAACAGGGCTGAAAATCCCAGAAATAGAGCTGAAATTCCCGGGAGCAGAGCTGAAATTCCCGGGAACAGGACTGAAATTCTCGGGAATAGGACTGAAATTCCAGGGAGCAGAGCTGAGATTCCCGGGAATCAAGGCCGGGATATGCGAAGAAAGGAAGGAAAAAAAAAAAAAAGAACCGCAGAGATGTTGGGATGCAGCTTTTCCTGGGAAACCAGAGGTTTGGAGCCGGGAACATTTGGAACATTGCTTCCAAAAAATCAGTGCAAAAAAAAACCCACGGAAAACAAATCGGCTAAAAGGCAGGGAAAAAAAAAAAAAAAAAAAAAGGCGGGGAAAAGCGGGGGGAAAAGGCAATTTTTCCTCCTTGCAGCGGCTCCCTTGGAGCCCCGGCGCGAAGTATTCCTGCCATTCCTTGGAGCGCCGGGATGCCACACACATGGTGTTTGTTCACGGCGAGCAAACAGATTGTAAACTGGCTGATAATTTCGGTGCTGACAATGTCATTTACAGCTGTCAGCCCTTTGTGCGCCGTGTTTGCTTTATTCAAATATGAACCCGCCGCCCCTCCCTCCCCGCGCTTCCTTCTGCATTAAAATCCCATCAATTCCCTGCCAGCCCGCCTTATCTAAAATTCATTGGAGGCCAATCACTTGCATGAATGCTTTGGGGTTGCCATGGAGGCGAGAAGTCTAGTGGCGACTTCGGGGGATTAGGAAGTTTCGCTTGGAAAAGCCTTGGAGTGCTGGAGAGGGGAAAATATAATAAATAAATAAATAAATAGATAAATTTTTAAAAATTAAAAAAAAAAAAATCAGTGATTTCCCAGCTGATTTCACGAAATTCCCGGGGAAAAAAAAAATTTCTCGCCGCTTCCCATAATAAATTCACGGCCGGCTCCCGGTAGATTGATTTGGATCCAGCTGCTTCCCAGGGCGCTTCCCGCAGGTCGGGAAGCATCTCCCATTGTTAATGGAGGTCATGGCACCGCTGTTAAATAATTCACAGCCGCCCGGGCCAGCTGCAGATGTTGCCACCTGTATCCCAAACCTTGGGACGTTCTGGGAATATCCCAGGGATTTGTTGCTCCAGCCGGGGTGAGGCAGGCAGGATCCGATTTTGGATTTTTAGCTTGCTGGTGTTGCTGCAGTTGGATTTTTGGGGATGCTTTTTTTTCTTTTTTTTTGGGTAATTTAGGAGCAGCTTGGGTTTGTGGATTGGAGCAGGGAGGGAAATGAGGTGTTTATCCAGGGAAAAATGGGGATAAACACCCCTACAGAGCGACCCACAGGTGACAATTAGTCACCTTTTCCCATCCTGTGTCATCCTCTTTTTCCCTCCTGCCTCATCCTCTTCAAACCTCACAGGGAAAAAAAAAACCCAGACTGGTTTGGTGAGTCTGGATTCTTTAAAAAACCCACAAAAACAACAACAAAAAAAAACCCCACGACCTTTATTTATCTCGGGGTTCCCTGAAATTCCCGAAGTGCTGCTGGGCCCAACCAGATTTTTTGGGAAGGGATTCCCTCTTCCCGTCGACTCCTCCACAAAGTACATCCCAATCTGGGCTAACACTGAAGGGGAGAATGGAAATCCCACATCCCAGGAATCCCGGAGCTCCATCTCCTCCTGGAAACCAGCGCACAGCAAGCAAAACTCATCCCGAAATTCCCCAATATCCGGGAAGGGATGGAAGGATTGGAGGCGAATTTGAGATTCCTGACCCCATTCCAGGCCCTGGATAATGCCCGAGGTCCTGGACGGGATGATTTATCTGCCACCATTCCCCGTTTTCTCCCCTTTTCCACACCTCGGGAAGCTTTGGGAATGACAGAGGTTGTTCCCTCGCAACCCCGGCGCATTCCAGGATTTGGAAATCCCCCCGACCACGGAGCTGCTGCCGGGTTTTGTTCCCTTGCTCATCTTCCTTTCAAGTCGGGCTCTTTTTTTTTTTTTTTTTTTTTTTTTAAACAAATTACAAAAGGCGAAAAAAAAAAAAAAAAAGAAAAGGAAAAAAAAAGTGGGAAGGAGCTTTTGCCTGTCATTTGTCTTGCTGGGTATAAAAGCAGGAATAAAAGAGGGAGAGGAGAGGAAAGTTTTCCTTTGTTTCAGGAATGTCTCATTTCAATTTGAAACCAAACTCAACCTGTGTGTGCTGCTTTATAAATTCCAGCTGGGAAAAGGCCCTGGAATTGTGTCAGGGCTGAGGTGTTTTTCATGCCCAGAGTGGTGAAGCCCAGATAATTCTGCTTTTCCAGTAAAATTCCATGCTCAAACACCATCTCTTGATAAAACCGGTTTGGAAAAAATGTGGAAATTTTATTTTTTTTAAATTTCTGGGATGGTTTGGGTTGGAATTGAGCTCATCTCGGCTTCACTCCCAAGGACATCTCCCGCTAGGTTGCTCCAAGATTTAAAACTCCCAGGGATGCGGCAGCCGCAGCTTTTCTGGGATAACTCGGCGCCTTCCCAACATCCCGCTCATCCCATCACTCCCTGCCCTTGTCAAAAGTCCCTCTCCAGCCTAATTGCCATCAATGGGATTCGGGATCACCGGGAGATGCCGTGTGGTCCAACAAGCCCCACAACCAAAGCCCAAATCGACTCCCAATGGAGCTCCCTCTTTTTTTTCCCCCCATTATTATTCGCCTTCCCCTTTTCACTCTCCCCGCTTTCTTTCCCCAGACAAAACCGCCGCCGCCGGCTCAGCCGCATGCCGGACAATGCCCCCCGCACAATCCCACCCCACAATTCCTCTCCTGGGATATTTACGACACATCCCGCAGTTGTCATGTCAACACCCCCAGGCGAGGGCGGCCCTAAATCAAGCTGTCAAGAGAATCCCGCTATGGAAAAAGGACATCCCTGAGTGACACCCGGGGAGCATCTGGCATTTCCCTCCTTTTTTTTTTTTTTTTTTTTTTTGGGGTTTGGGAGAGGAGCGGGGCAAGGCAGGAATATCAATGGGATATGGCGGGGATGGCTCCCGTTTTTCCTTTCGGTGATTTTCCTGCAGGAATTTTGGGGGTTGGCAGGGCTGGATCCAAGCTGGGAGGTTTTTGAAATCCTGGGATTTCAGGGTTCATGCACGAGAGGCAGCTCCTCTCCATCCTCATCCCGCCCTGAGGAATTTTCCTCCCCCACACCGCAATTTCCAGGATCAGAGAGGGATCCCTCATCAGGAATTGGAAGGATAGGATGAGGAGAAACGGTTCAAGCAGGAAAAAAAAAGGGGAAAATTAAATGGGATATTGGGAAGGAATCCTCCCCTGGCACGGTTTTCCCAGAGAAGCTGTGGCTGCTCCACCCCTGGAATTGTTGGACAGGGTTTGGAGCTTGGAGAGTGGAAAGGAGAGGGATCATCTCCCAAGTCAAACCATTCCACGGCGAGGGAAGAGCTTGGAAAAAAGGGCCGACCAAAACCTCCTGCACTGCTGCTGTGTGTTTCCCAGGCCTGGAAATCCATTTATCCCTCCAGCAAGATTGGGAAACCAGGGGGAAAACATTCCTGAGAGACTACAGCCCAAAAATTTAAAAGATTTTAGCCCTGACCGCTTTAGACCAGGGCCCAGCTCTGAACTAAAGCCAGGCTTTGCAGGGCAGCTGCTTAACTCCGTGTTTTGCAGCGCACGGGGAGCAGCCAGGCCGCTCCTCGGGGGTTACAACCCCTCGGAAGCCGCTCCTGGGTGGCACTGCCACCGCCGGCGGGGGACATGGACGGGGACGCGCCGGGCAATCCGCGAGCCAAGATTCCCGGCAGGAAATCGCCGCCCCGAGCCATTCCAGGGATGGGCGGTGGGGACGAGGTTGGGAATAAAATAAATAAATAAATAAATAAAAAATAAGACGGGGAGGGGGTGGAAAATTTTTCGCGTCCCGGCGCGGAGCTGGCAAACAAGCTGCAAAGGGGAGCGCTGCCCTTTGTGTCGCGGCCGAGGGCACGGCAGGATCACAGAGCCCGGCCCGGCGCTGTTTGCTTTGGGAACAATCGGGCACGGCGGGACAAGAATGGCACCCCCTGACCATGACTAATTGAATCGCGGCGGGAGCGGGGCCGGGACAAAGGCGGGGGCAGCCGGCGGTGATTGATGCCGCCGTGATCCCCAGCAAGGCTCCGGGAGCCGCGAGCCGCTGGATTTATCCGCGGGCTGCTTTTCCCCGCGGACAAGGTGCCCTTGGCTGCAGCCTCCCGCTCCGCCCGGAGCGCTGTCACCGCCTCGGGCAGCCCGGCGTCTCTGCCGGGATCCCTCTGCTCCCGCTGGAGCGTCCCCGTGCCTGCCGGGACCCCCTTGTCCCTGCCAGGACCTCACCATCCCTGCCAGGACCTCACCATTCCCTTCAGGATCCCTCTGCTCCTGCTGGAGCGTCCCCGTCCCTGCTGGGACCCCCTTGTCCCTGCCAGGACCTCACCATCCCTGCCAGGACCTCACCATCCCTGCCAGGACCCTCACCATCCCTTCCAGGACCTCACCATCCCTGCCAGACCCTCACCATCCCTGCCAGGACCCTCACCATCCCTTCCAGACCCTCACCATCCCTGCCAGACCCTCACCGTCCCTGCCACACCCTCACCATCCCTGCCACACCCTCACCATCCCTGCCAGACCCTCACCATCCCTGCCAGGACCTCACCATCCCTGCCAGGACCTCACCATCCCTGCCAGGACCTCACCATCCCTGCCAGGCCCTCACCATCCCTTCCAGGACCTCACCATTCCCACCAGGATCTCTCTACTCCTTCCACGACACCTCTATCCCTTCCAGGACTCCTCTGTCCCTTCCAGGGCCCCTCTATCCCTTCCAGGACGCCACCATTCCCTCCAGGATCCTTCCATCCCTTCCAGGACCCCTCTATCTCTTCCAGGACTCCTCTATCCCTTCCAGAATCCCTCTATCCCTTCCAGGACCTCACAATTCCCACCTGGAACCCTCTACTCCTTCCAGGACCCCTCTATCCCTTCCAGGAGCCCTCTATCCCCTTCCAAGAGCCCTCCATCCCTTCCAGGACACCACCATTCCCTCCAGGATCCTTCCATCCCTTCCAGGATCCCTCTATCCCTTCCAGGACCCCTCTATCCCTTCCAGGACCTCACAATTCCCACCTGGAACCCTCTACTCCTTCCAGGACCCCTCTATCCCTTCCAAGACACCACCATTCCCTCCAGGATCCTTCCATCCCTTCTAGGACCTCACCATTCCCACCAGGAACCCTCTACTCCTTCCAGGATGTCTCTATTCCTTCCAGAACTCCTCTATCCCTTCCAGGACTCCTCTATCCCTTCCAGGAACCCTCTATCACTTCCAGGAGCCCTTCATCCCTTCCAGGACACCACCATTCCCTCCAGGATCCTTTCATCCCTTCCAGGATCTCACCATTCCCACCTGGAACCCTCTACTCCTTCCAGGATCTCTCTATCCCTTCCAGGACACCACCATTCCCTCCAGGATCCTTCCATCCCTTCCAGGACCCCCACTGGATCCCCTCCACCCCCAAAGGTGCTGCCCTGATTCCCGGTGTGATTCCAAATAATTCTCCATAAGCACTGGCACACGTGGACCTGCAGTTCCTGGATTTATCCATTCCTTCCCTTAAAAATCCTTCCAGAAGCTGCTGTGCCCCTTTGGAAAGGTGGGAGCAGCCCGTGGGATGAGGGAAAGGCAGGAATTTTCCTCTCACCTCTGTGTCTATCACAGAGGATTCGAGCTTGGAAATCCAGATGAGAAAACCCATCCATGGCATTTAGGATCAGCCTAAAAAAAAATTTAAAAAAAAATTACAAAACCACCAGGGAAAAGAGCAGGAGAGAAGCTGGGGCGGCATTCCCACCCAGTTAAATCCTCACTTTTCCACCAGGAATCCCCACAAACCCCTCGTCCCGAAGGCTGGAACAGCAGCAGCTCCAACCCCAAGCTGCTGCAAGGCTGAAAAAGAAGGATTTGAGCCGTGGGCTCGCAGCCCGGGGCTCTCTCCAGCACACACTCCAAGCTGGCTCCCTGTCCGTGCCCTCCGGGCAAATGTCCAGCCCTGGGATGCTGAGGGAAGGGCGGCAATCCATTAAATCCTTTTTTTTCGGGATGGAGTGCGACGTCAGGGGATTTATTTGCTCCTCCTGGAGTCAGGATTTTGGGAGCCGGGTGCCAGCAGGAGTGGGAGTCAACAAAAGATTGAGCAATGGAAAAAAAAGGAGATCCAGCCTCTGGACCTTCGTGGCAAAATCCTTTTCCTGAGCTTTGCCTCAAGGCTTTTCCCGAGTTTTTTTCTTGTGCTGGGGCAAATCCTGGGAGAGAAGAGCTTCTTTCCCTCCTCTGCGTGGGACGGGGAAGGGAATTTCAGGTGGTGCTGGAGCTGCTGCAGGAGCATCCCGGGGGCTGAGCTCCCTCAGGGGAGCCAGGGATGCAGCAGAGCATCCCCATCCCGTCTGGACTCGGCCAGAACTGGAATCGTTCCTCTTTCACTCCATCCCTGGGGAAACTCGGCACTCCAGGGCTGGAGCATCCCAATCCAGGAGCATTCTGGGAGCTGGAGTATCCCAATCCAGGAGCATCCTGGGGCTGGAATATCCACATCTAGGAGCATCCCAGGACTGGAACATCCCAACCCAGGAGCATTCCGGGGCTGGAATATCCAAATCTAGGAGCATCCCAGTCCCTGATCCCTCAGAGAAATCAGGGAAGCAGCAGAGCATCCTCATCCTCATCTTTCCCTCCTGTTCCTGAGAATCCTCTGCATTCCAGACTGGGTGAGAATCCCAGCACTGGAACATCCAAATCCAGGAGCATCCCAAGGCTGGAATATCCAAATCCAGGAGCATCCTGGGGCTCGAAAATCTGAATCCAGGAGCATTCCAGGGCTGGAACATCCGAATCCAGGAGCACCCCAGTCCCTGATCCCAGCAGAGCATCCTCATCCTCATCTCTCCCTTCAGTCCTTGGGAATCCTCTGCATCCCAGACTGGGCTGAGAATCCCAGGACTGGAACATCCAAATCCAGGAGCATTCCACGGCTGGAATATCCAAATCCAGGAGCATTCCACGGCTGGAATATCCAAATCCAGGAACATCCCAAGGCTGGAATATCCAAATCCAGGAGCATTCCAGGGCTGGAATATCCAAATCCAGGAACATCCCAAGGCTGGCACATCCCAATCCAGGAGCATCCTGAGGCTGGCACATCCCAATCCAGGAGCATCCCAAGGCTGGCACATCCCAGAGCTGCAGCATCCCAGGGCTGGACCAGCCCATCTCAGGCCCATCCCATCCCCTCAGTAAAACCTGGGATGCAGCAGAGCATCCTCACCCTGGGCTCTCCCCCCTCCCTGGGAATCCTCCTCTCCGGGGGCTCCGGGTGCCCGGCACGGCATTCCCGATCCCGCAGGATCTGCACACTTGGCCGGGCTGTGCAAACCCTGACATGTGCCTGTCAATCTCTGCCATATTTGCCCACGGCTTTATCCCAGCCTGATTAGTCTCCCGAACAAATTGGAGCGAAGGAAAACATCACCTCCAGTCTGGAAAAGCCAACATTCCGGGGAGTTTTCGGATCTCTCTATTTACATGGGCGCGGGGTGTTTTCCTAAGGCTCTGGAAGTGATGGTAATTGAGCAGTGCCAGCGTGTGAGGGGAGGCTGATGAGCGGGAAAGGTTTTCCAAACAACGCCGCTGGATTTGGCCGGGAATGTTTGTGGAGCGTGCGCCCGGCGCAGTGTCAATATTCCCGAATTTCCGGGCGGAGGGAGCGGGACTTTGTTTGGGAAATGGCTCCCTGATATCATCAGCAAGTTTACAAACGGCCCGTGGCCAAATAGAGGCAGAGCTTAAAGGAAGAGCCCGCCCAGGACTCAGGGAATGTTTGCTGTTTGCCCGGGGATCCCAAAGAACTTCCATAAATACTGCCCTGATCCCAAATCTTGGGGGGCAGCCCCGGCGTGACAGCTCCTGCTTTTCCAGGGAATCCCCGGGCACGGCGGGCTCCTGTCCCCCTGGAATCTTCCCTCTGCATTCCCAGTACACAAATATTGCCAGGAGGGAATCGCATCCCAAAATGCCATCCCAAAATCCCCATTAATCCAAATATTGTCAGGAGGAACCTGCATCCCAAAATTCCATCCCAAATCCCCTTAAGCAAGTATGGCCAGAAGAAATCTGCATCCCGAAATCCCATTATCCAAACATTGCCATGAGGAAACTGCATCCCAAAATTCCATCACAAATTCCCGTTAACCAAACATTGCTCAGAGGAAACTGCATCCCAAAATTCCATCCCAAATTCCCATTATCCAAACATTGTTGAGAGGAACATGCATCCCAAAATCCCATTAACCAAATATTATCAGGAGGAAATCGCATCCCAAAATTCCATCCCAAATCCCCTTTACCAAACATTGCTGAGAGGAACCTGCATCCCAAAATCCCATTATTGAAATATTACCAGGAGGAAATCGCATCCCAAAATTCCATCCCAAATCCCCTTAAGCAAGTATGGCCAGAAGGAATCTGCATCCCAAACTCCCATTATCCAAACATTGCCATGAGGAAACTGCATCCCAAAATTCCATCCCAAACTCCCATTATCCAAACATTACCAGGAAGAAATCACATCCCAAAATTCCATCCCAAATTCCCGTTAACCAAACATTGCCATGAGGAAACCGTATCCCAAAATTCCATCCAAACTTTACCACATCCCAAAATTCCATCCCAAATCCCCTTTACCGAACATTGCTGAGAGGAGCCTGCAACCCAAAATCCCATTATTGAAATACTACCAGGAGGAAACTGCATCCCAAAATTCCATCCCAAAATCCCATTATCCAAATATTACCAGGAGGAAATCGCATCCCAAAATTCCATCCCAAATCCCCTTAAGCAAGTATGGCCAGAAGGAATCTGCATCCCGAAATCCCATTATCCAAACATTGCCATGAGGAAACTGCATCCCAAAATTCCATCCCAAACTCCCATTATCCAAACATTGCTGAGAGGAACCTGCATCCCAAATTCCCATTATCCAAACATTGCCATCAGGAAACCGTATCCCAAAATTCCATCCAAACCTTACCAGGAGGAAACCACATCCCAAAATTCCATCCCAAATTCCCATTAACCAAACATTGCCATGAGGAAACCGTACCCCAAAATTCCATCCAAACGTTACCAGGAGGAAACCATATCCCAAAATTCCATCCCAAGTCCCCTTTACCAAGAACTGCCAAGAGGAATCTGCATCCCAAAATTCCATCCCAAATCCCCTTAACCAAGCACTGCCAGGAGGAAACTGCATCCCAAAATTCCATCCCAAATCCCATTAACTGAACATTGCCATGAAGAAACCACATCCCAAAATTCCCATTAACCAAGCATTACCATGAGGAAACCGCATCCCAAAATTCCATCCCAAATTCCCGTTAACCAAGCATTGCCATGAGAAAACCGTATCCCAAAATTCCATCCAAACTTTACCACATCCCAAAATTCCGTCCCAAGTCCCCTTTACCAAGAACTGCCAAGAGGAATCTGCATCCCAAAATTCCATCCCAAATTCCCATTAACCAAGCACTGCCAGGAGGAAAATGCATCCCAAAATTCCATCCCAAATCCTATTAACCAAATATTGCCATGAGGAAACCGCTTCCCAAAATTCCACCCCAAATTCCCACGAGCCGCTAGAGGGCCCAAAAATTTTCCCAGAGGGGTTTTTCCCTCCTGAAACGAACTCAAATTTTATTTTATTTTTATTTTTTTTCCACGTGGGAAGGAGGAACGAGGCGGGAAGGGGGTTAATAAACGACCCCCAGCCCCGGAATTATTGATGGGAGCGGGAATGAGGCGCGGTGACATTTAAAGGAGGAATTTGTGCTCCACAAATCCCGGCGTGACTGACAGAGCCCGAATCAATACAAATAACCCCAACCTTAATTCCTTGATCCCGGGGAAAACAGCGCATCCCGAGCGCTCCCAGAAACTCGGGATGCAAGGACAATCAGGATGTTCCTCAGGGATGGAGCTTTTCCTGGTGGTTTTTCCCGAAATGCCAGGCTCCTTATCCAATATAAAGGGAGATTTTTCAGGATCATCTCCCTTCAGGAATGAGTTGCTGGTGCCTGGGGGGGATGAGGGGGAGGAGAGGTTGGATCTCCTTGGAAAACCACATCCCAAGTTGACTTATTCCAAAAATGTTGGGAGTGGGGATTCTGGGATTAGCTGGATCAAGGTGGGAGGAGGAGAATTATTCCCAAAACAGCATTCCCAGCACTGGGAATGTGCACCAACACCAAAAATCCTGGGAATTTCCATCAGCACCACCCTCCCCTTCATGTGTATCTGTTGGAATTTTGTTTGGAGTTCCTCAGGACGAGTGTTGCCTTTGGGAATCTGAGATCCCAATGTTTTCCTTCCCGGTGATTCCCTTTAGGAACATACCCAAGGGCTGTGAGGGTCTCCTTGGCATCCCTGAGATGGTGGCTTTGGAATTCCCAGCCCGCCTGGATCCTAAATTCCCCGTTCCCACAAAACCACGGGCACCTGACACCCCCCAAATTCCCAAATCCGTGCTCCCTCGGGAGCTTATCCAGCTTTTTCCTGGTGTAAGTACAGTAATTCTCCTGGAATTACGACTGCTGGAATTCACCCGGCCTTGTCCTTGCTCCCATAAAAAACCTGGAGCAGGGGAGGAATTATGGGATCAAATCAAGCCTTCCTTTGATTCTGACCCTACAGCCACGAGAGTCCCTGAGGGTCCTGCTTTTTTCCCTTCCCACTTTCCCTAATTTATGGCTCATTCCCTCTTTTCCAATCAAGCTGGCCGGGGGCAGCTGCTCCCCATCCCGGGAGCTGCCATAAACCATGGACAGCATTCCTGCTTCCCTGTTGCTGTGGACAGAAAAAAAAAAACAAAAATCCTTTAGGGAGTGGGATGGGGATCCAGAGAGGTGGTGGAATTTCATCCCCCCTTTTTTTTTTCCAAGGACTCCCTGAAGGGCTCAGGGGGGTGGGAATATCCAGAGAGTTTGATATCCCAAAAAAAAAAAAAAAACCAACAACAACAAAAAAAAACCACTCCAGGGTTAAATCCAGCTGTTTGCTCAGTGGGATAAACACCCTTGGGAAGGTGGGAATGGTGGCAGGTGTGAGCTGGGACTGGGAAAATCCAGGAAAACAGCACCGTGTCCCAGCATTCCTGGATTTCTTCCTATTCCAGGAAAAAAATTCATATTTCCAACTTTTCTCCCTTTGTCCCTCTTTTCTGGGATGGGGGAGGATCGGAAAATCCCACAGAGACTCCTCCCTAAATTTCCTCTGGAGAAACAAACCCCCCTGGCAACTCCTCTTCCCAAAATCTCCCTCCAAAATTCCTTGGGAATGACCCTGAACTCCTCTTTGCTTCCCAAAATCCATCCCAAAAAGCCGGGGCTCTACTTGGATGCTTCCAGCCGAATATTTGGGAAAGGAATTCCTGGGGATTTGTGGGAAGCAATTTTCGGGGATATTTCCATGCTGAGCTGGCCAGCATGCAGGGAGAATTCCCAAAAATTCCAGGTGCCTTTGGCTCATTTTTTGGAGTCAAATCCAGTGCCTGGAAGAATTTGGGTTTTTCTTCCTGTGAAAACTTAAAATGGAGGATATTTTATTTAATTTGGAGTTGACTGGGGAAGAGTTTTTAATTAATTTTTGCAGATTTGGGATTTAAAAAATATTTTAAAAATATTTCCTGGACGAAAAATTTGGAGTATATTGAGATATTTGGAATGATGTTTTGAAATAAGTCTAAAAATCAGGAGCATTCCCAATATTCCAGAACATCCCCACCTGCTCCATTTTGCTTTTCCTTCACTCCCAGACCCCCAAAAATTCATAATTCCCAGGAATCTCCAAGAAAATTCCTTTTTTTCTTCCCACTTGGACCCAAATATCCGGGGAGGAGGAAATCTGGGATCCAGGTGTTGGAGCAGGGACACAACCCCGGCTGAAATTCCTTCCAAAATCCAAACCCAGGAGGGTCAAAAGTTCACCCAGAGGTTTTTTTTTTTTTTTCCTTGCTTGGAAAAGGGAGAAGGAAAGGGAGAAAGAAGAAAAGCGGGAGAAATCCAATAAATGCCGGGGTGGGAAGGGAGAGGGGCCGGCGGTGGGAAAAGCAAACAAGAGGGGAAAGAGGGAGCAGGAGGCTCGGAAAGGAACCGGGGTGGGAAGTTGGGAGCAGATGGAGAGGGGCTGGGGAGTGGGAATGTGAGGGAATGGGAATGGGAGTGGGAATGGGAATGGGAATGGGAATGGGAATGGGAATGGGAATGGGGATGGGAATGGGAATGGGAATGGGAATGGGAATGGGAATGGGAATGGGAATGGGAATGGGAGTGGGAATGGGAATGGGGATGGGAGTGGGAATGGGAATGGGGATGGGAATGGGAATGGGAAGGGAATGGGGATGGGAATGGGAATGGGAATGGGAATGGGAATGGGAATGGGAATGGGAATGGGAATGGGAATGAGAATGGGAATTGGGAATGGGAATGAGAATGGGAAGGGGAATGGGGATGGGGATGGGAATGGGAATGGAAGTGGGAATGGGAATGGGAATGGGAATGGGAATGGGAATGGGAATTGGGAATGGGAATGAGAATGGGAATGGGAATGGGAATGGGAATGGGAAGGGAATGGGAATGGGGAATGGGAATGGGAATGGGAATGGGAATGGGAATGGGAATGGGAATGGGAATGGGAATGGGATTGGGAATAGGAAAAGGGAAGGGGAATGGGAATGGGAATGGGAATGGGAATGGGAATGGGAATGGGAATGGGAATGGGAATGGGAATGGGAATGGGAATGGGAATGGGAATGGGAATGGGAATGGGAATGGGAATGGGAATGGGAAAGGGAAAGGGGAATGGGAATGGGAATGGGAATGGGAATGGGAATGGGAATGGGAATGGGAATGGGAATGGGAATGGGAATGGGAATGGGAATGGGAATGGGAATGGGAATGGGAATGGGAATGGGAATGGGAATGGGAATGGGAAAGGGAATGGGAATGGGAATGGGAATGGGAAAAGGGAATGGGAATGGGAATGGGAATGGGAATGGGAATGGGAATGGGAATGGGAATGGGAATGGGAATGGGAATGGGAATGGGAATGGGAATGGGGATGGGAATGGGGATGGGAATGGGAATGGGAATGGGAATGGGAATGGGAATGGGAGTGGGAATGGGAATGGGAATGGGAATGGGAAATGGGAATGGGAATGGGAAATGGGGAATGGGAATGGGAATGGGGAATGGGAAAGGGATTGGGAATGGGAATGGGAATGGGAATGGGAATGGGAATGGGAATGGGAATGGGAAAGGGAATGGGAATGGGAATGGGAATGGGAATGGGAATGGGAATGGGAAAGGGAATGGGAATGGGGAATGGGAATGGGAATGGAATGGGAGTAGGGAATGGGAATAGGGAGTGGGAATGGGAATGGGAATGGGAGTGGGAATGGGAGTGGGAATGGGAATGGGATTGGGAATTGGGGATGGGAATGTGAGGGTTTGGGAATTAGAAATATGAGGGAAGTGGGAATGGGAATATGAGTGGTTGTGAAGTGGGAATATGAGGAATTGGGATGGGGGAATGTGGGGGAAGTGGGAATGGGAATGGGAATGGGAATATGAGTGGTTGGGAAGTGGGAATGTGGGGGAAGTGGGAATGGGAATGGGAATAGGAGGATTTGGGAAGTGGGAATGGGAATATGCGGGTGGGAATTGGGAATATGAGAGGATGGGAGTAGGAACATGAGGAGATAGGAAGTCGGAATGGGAATATGAGGGGCTGGAAGTGGGAATGTGAGGGGCTGGGAAATGGGATGAGGCTGATATTCCATGTGCATCCCACCTCACAGGCTGCACTTCCTTATTTTTCCCCCTTCCTATCCTTTTATTTTCAGGAAAAAAAATCCCCCTGGATGCATCCCAAAGCCTCTGCTTTGCCCAAAAATGGGATCAAATCTGCAACACCCCTGGAATTTTCCCCCTGGATATGGCAGGAGCCAGGAGGCAGGAAAACCCTCTGGAATGCAAGGAGGGAGAGGCGGAATTAAAAACTGGATGGGGAGCGGAACTCCATCCCCTCATCCCCACGTCGCCCAGCCCAGCATTCCAAGGACAACGGGGAGAAGCTCTGTGCTGGGTTTTTCCCGGTTTTCTGGGAGGCATTCCCGGCATGAGCAGCGCCATTCCAAGGCTTTACGGCTCCCCCTCGGAGCTCGATTATCCCGGGAAATGGAGCCTTTATGGACTCCAGCTGGGGAGTGGGACGTTAACGAGCCCCCCTTGGCACGGCTCCATATGGTTCCCGCCTTCTCCCGAGATCCTGGAGGTTTTTTTATGGCGACATTTATTTCACGGAAATGAGCCTGGGAATGAAGATCCGCGGAGATTTGCAGGGATGGCTCCCCACTGCCACGGATAAACCTGGAAGGGAGGAGGAAAACACATTCCCTCTTCCCACCTTGCTGTGAATCCAAGGAATTCTGGGATTTTTTACGTTTTCCCCCAACTTTTCTCCCGTTAAAACACCACAACTTTTCCCCATTCCATGAAAATTTGCTGGCGCCCCCCCAAATGCGAATTTCCTCGGAAATCACCTCCAGCTTTTTTTCCTAGCAGGGATTCCACCTCCAGCAATAAATCCTGAGGTGCTAATTCCTTGGTTTTTTTTATCTGAAAGGACCTTTCCTTGGATCCCACCGGGCTTGGAATACAATGAGCAATCCGGGGGCAAATCCAGGTGGACAATGGGAATTTGGAGATAAAGGGAGAAATGAGTCAGGGATGGATGAACTCCCAGGAGGAGAAACTCCTGGAGCTGGTAAGAATTCCCAGGCTTTTCAGAGCCATTCCAAGGGGCAAATCCACCTGGAGTGAGGGAGGTTTGGGATCCCTCTGTGGGCTCTGGGAGATATTTGGGATATTTTTGTCTCTTCCACCTGGAAAAACCTGAACTGAGGGATGAGCCACTCCTTCCCAAATCCCGAATTCCCGATTTTCTGACCACGGTTAAAGCAGCTCGAGTTCCTCAATCCCAGCCTTTCCAAGGCTGCTGGCTTCCCAGAAAAGCAGGAAGAGGGGAAAACCGGGAATTGGCTGCTCCCTCTGCTGCCCAAAAGGCAGGAGAGGGCGGGAATTCCACCCAGCTTTAATTGATCCTGGATTTGAGTATTCCAGGTCACTGATCACACACCCAGTCGGGAATAAAGGAATTCTTTCCATCCCTTCGTTTGCTTTCTCCCTAATAAATCTTTATCCTGATTTTATGGGATCACTTCCTTTCTTTTCTTCGCTTCCTGCCCTTTTATTATTTTTTTTTTTTTTGGAAAAATGCACCTGGTCACTGCCCAAACCTTCTGGGCTTGGGAACCCAGCTTTGAGAAATGGGATCAAACCCACAAAACCCCTGGAATTTCCCTGTGGATGCTGGGATGGAGCTCCCCTGGTGTCCGAGGACTCTCTTGGAGGGTCTGGAATCACTGGGAGTGCAGGAAGGGAGAGGGGATATTTCCAAGCAGGAAAAGCTGGATCTGCTCCTTTTTTCCCAATCCCAAGGGATGTTCCTGTCCTAGAGCAGCCCAGCACATCCCAGATCTCCCAGTTTTCCATTTTTTCCCTCCCTGGAAACAAAAAGCAGCGGATAAATGGGAAATATTCATCCAAGGAGTAAATCCAGCTTGGATGGGGCTTGGGGATGGTGGAAGTTGTCTCTATCCATGGAAATGGGATATTCCTCAAGGTCTCATCCCATCCAAATTTTCTGGGAATTTATATGGGAAAAAAATTGCAAACTAGGAAAAAAACCCGGATATTAAAATGATTCCTTTGGAGAGGAGGCAGAGGAAGGGTTAAATTCCACCTGCTCCAGATCAATCCAGGGATTTGGCTTTTCCAAACACAGAAACAGGGGGATATTCCAGGGTGGTAATCCACGTTGGATAATGGGAAATGCTTGGGATTTCCTCCCCAATTCATTCCCAGGAATTCTGGGCGTCTGTCCCAAAATCTGCAACCCCTAAAGTGCCAAGATCCAACAGGAGCAGCATTCCCAAGCTGAGGAATATTTCCCTCTTCAAGTTTTCCCCAACCCATTTCTCTAATTTTTCCCCATTTTTTTTTTCCACAAAGTTCCAAAGACATCCCGACGGTTTTCCCACTTTTTCCCGGCCTCCAGCCCATTTAATCCTCCTCATCTGGAAGATTTGCATCCCAGTTTCCCAGTTTTGTCCTTCCCTTCCCGAGCTGATCCAAGGGCATCGCTCGCTTCCATCTTTCCCAATTTAATGATATTTATCCCTGGGAGAGGAATTGGCCGGGGCTCAATTTGGCAAAATAAATCGGGATGGCTTCCAGGATAATCCTGTGGAACACATGGAATTTAATGTCCCCTTTTAATGTCCCCATCTGCAGCTGCTGTCCTTGGGATGAAACCTGGATGCTGCTTCCCAGTTCTCCTTGTGGAATTCCAACTCTCTGCTGTTGGCTGTTTTTCCCGGATTTTCAGGATGATCCAGCAGCTGGATCAGTGATTTTTCCTTAAATCCACTTTGTGCTGAATCGCTGAGGTGATGGGTCGTGGAATTCCATCCCAAAGACTCAGCCCCATCCCAAAAATCCCCTTGGATGGTGCAGATCGGAATCCTCCTCCCTTTGGGGGAATTATCCTGATTTTTGAGGTGCAAATCCACATTTTCTCCACAGGGATAAAACTGTGGGAGGCGAGCTCTTCCTGCATCATCCACAGAATTATTCCAGCTGCAAGGCTGCGAATCCCTCCTGTGGAAAAGGGGATGCTGCTCTGCTCCTTTCAGCTGGGACAAGAGGCAGCATTCCCCTTCCCATTCCCATTCCTGTTTCTGTTCCCATTCCAGTTCCCGTTCCCATTCCCAATCCCATTCCCATTCTCATTCTCATTCTCATTCCCATTCCCATTATCCCATATCCATTCCCATTCCCATTCCCAATCTAATTCCCATTCCCGTTCCTATTCCTATATCCACCCCCATTCCCATTCCCATCCCCATTCCCATTCCCACTCCCATTCCCATTCCCAATCCCCATTCCCGTTCCCAATCCCATTCCCATCCCCATCCCCATCCCCATTCCCGCTTCCCATTCCCATTTCCATTCCCATTCC
This sequence comes from Luscinia megarhynchos, assembly GCA_034336665.1. Taxonomy (NCBI): domain Eukaryota; kingdom Metazoa; phylum Chordata; class Aves; order Passeriformes; family Muscicapidae; genus Luscinia; species Luscinia megarhynchos. The sequence goes on along the minus strand of CM067565.1, from coordinate 110,980,229 downwards.
CATTCCCATTCCCATTCCCATTCCCATTCCCACTCCCATTCCCATTCCCAATCCCATTCCCATTCCCATTCCCATTCCCACTCCCATTTCCATTCCCACTCCCATTTCCATTTCCATTTCCATTTCCATTCCCATTCCCACTCCCACTCCCATCCCCATTCCCATTCCCACTCCCATTCCCATTCCCATTCCCATCCCCATCCCCATTTCCATTCCCATCCCCATTCCCGTTCCCACTCCCATTCCCATTCCCATTCCCATTCCCATTCCCATTCCCATCCCCATTCCCATTCCCATTCCCATTCCCATCCCCATCCCATTCCCATTTCCATTTCCATTTCCATTCCCATTCCTGTACCCATTCCCATTCCCATTCCCATTCCCTTTCCCATTCCCAATCTCATTCCCATTCCAATTCCCATTCCCATTCCATTCCCAATCTCATTCCCATTCCCATTCCCATTCCCATTCCCATCCCCATTCCCATTCCCATTCCCATTCCCATCCCCATCCCATTCCCATTTCCATTTCCATTCCCATTCCTGTACCCATTCCCATCCCCATTCCCATTCCCTTTCCCATTCCCAATCTCATTCCCATTCCAATTCCCATTCCCATTCCATTCCCAATCTCATTCCCATTCCCATTCCCACTTCCCAATCTCATTCCCATTCCCATTCCCATTCTTATATCCATTCCCATTCTTATATCCAATCCCATTCCCATTCCCATTCCCATTCCCATTCCCATCCCCATCCCATTCCCATTCCCATTCCCATTCCCATTCCCATTCCCAATCCCATTCCCATTCCCATTCCCATCCCAGCGCTGCTGCTCATTCCCAAGGCTGCTCCCGGGATTTTTGCACCACTCCTCCCACCTCAAAGCTCCCTTTTGGAGCTCGATCCCAATTTTCTGCCGCGGCCGGGAACAGGGAATAAAAGCCCGGCAATTCCTCATGGACGCAGGGAAAGCCGCTAGAGGGACCTTCGTGCCGAGCTCAGCGAGGGCGGGGGGGACATCCCCAAATTCCCCTTTTTTTCCCCCCGGCTTATCCCACCACATCCCGCCCGCCTTTGCTTGGGATCTCCCAGTTAATTCCTTAAAAAAACAAAACAAATCAGGAGCGCGTTTTATTTCCCTGTTTAATAACTTCCCTCATCTTTTTCCACGTCAGGAGCGTTTGGGGGGAGTTTTCCCTCTTTTTTTTTTTTTTTTCCACTTGTTTTTCTTCTCTCTCCCCGAACACTGAAAGCCCTCAAATTAAAAAACAAAAAAAAAGTAAAAAAAAAAGCAGGGAAAAATCTCCCGGCAGGAAAAACGGGAGGCAAACACAGGAGTTAATTTCGGCCGGAATAGCTGCGGCTGTTTGTGGTTGTCCCTGACTCCGGAGCACCTGTGTTTGCTCACGAGCTTTTCCCAATCTGCCACAAAATGCCCGGGATTGTCACATGGGCCCGGCGCTTCCCGGCGCCTTGGGAATGAAAAAGCCGCAGCTTTTAGCGGAGTTAATCATTAATGCGCCGGCCTTTGTCCCGCTCCCGGGGCTGACAGCCCTTTGATATCCCAGATTTGCCAGCGGCGCCCGGAGCCAGGTACCGAGGGCCAGCCTGCCTGGAGCTGCCTTTTCCCTCGGGATCCTCTTCCCGGCGTGATCCCTGCTCCCCCTGAGCCCACCCACGAGTTTTCCCGCAGACCATCCACCCCTCTGCTCCAATCTCGTCCTTTTTTTGGGATATCCCACCCCCGCGAGCTTTTGGATTGCTGGGAGTTGGGGAGCGCCGGGACAGGAGTGCAGCTGCTCCCAAATTTTTGCCTCCCCAAATCGTTTTTCCAGGGGCACAGTTGAGAACGGCTCCACTTTCTGGGAATTCTCCCATAAAATCGTTTTGGAGCCCTGTTTTTCCAGGGTTTGTGGAAAAGAGGGAGAAGAAAAAAGGGGGAAATTCTCCGGGCACCAACAGTGGCTCCATGCCCTTGGAATTCTCCAATAAAATCAGTTTTCCACCAGCTCGGAGCAGGATCCTCCCCTGTTTTTCCAGAGGCTGCAAGAAGGAAAATTCTCCCTGGGCACAGCTCCACTCCCTTGGAATTCTCCCATAAAATCATTTTGGAGCAGAAGCCCCCCCTCCCAAAGGACAGGAGCGTTCCCATAAAACTGGGAATGTGATTTGTGCTCCCAAAGCCCCGAGGTACAGTCAAACTCCAAGGTTCCTGAACTTTTCCTTGACTCCATCAAACCCTGACAGCTCCTCCACGGATGGAGGTGGAGCTGAGCCAGGGACTTCCCAAGGCTCTGTTCCCAAATTTGTGGCACCCAGGGATGGAAATCCAGCTGGATTTCCCCCATATTCCCAGCTGGCAGCTCCCAGTGCAGGTGGAAATGGCCCCAAATCCCAAATTGAAGGAGGAATTAAACAATTCCTCAAATTTTTCGCCCCCTCCTCCCCTGTTGCTGCCTCTGGAAGCTGGATGGGAAAACTCAGTGGGTCTGCTCCCTCTGGAATGCCAGAGGGGGAACTCTTGGAAAATTATCCAGGGATTTCAGCCTCTGGGCAGAGTTCTGAGGCCACTTTTGCCCAGGGAATTCTGCCTCCTGATCCTGGCACACCCCAAAACCGCAAAGGAACGTGGGGCTGGCTCCTGATTTTTCCAGCTCCAAGGGGAAACTCCCTTCAATGTCCAGGATTTTCTCCAGGTGACTCACGGAGATAAAGCTCCCAAGGTCACCCAAGGAGCCAGAAAACCTGGAATTCTCCCCCAGCAGCTCCCTGCTCCACTGGGATGTGCCTGGGCAAGTTCTGAGCAAACCCTGGAGCTGCTGCATCCCCCGAGGAGCCTCAGGCTGGGGGGAATTCAAGGATCAGACCCTGAGCTGGCAGCAACTCCGGGGCAGAATTCCTCAAATCCAGGGAAACTTTGGAGCTCCAAGGCCAGGCAGGGCTTTGAACCCCTCACCTGTGGGAACACCCAGGCTCTGCTCTTTTGCAACTCCACAGGAATTCCACTTGAAGCACTCCAGAGCAGGAGAGCCAGGATTCCAGCCCTTGGAGAACTCGCATCCACCCCCAGGCCAGACTCCCAAGGGTTCTCCAGGCTTTGGAAATTCCTCTGTGCTCACGTCATGGCTGGAGCGCTCCAGCTCCCATCCCTCGGGATCATCTCTCCTTAAAACCTTGGAAAAACCAAGGGGAGCACGGGGCTTGGGGAGCAGAGCCCGAATTCCAGATGCCACTGCTGCTCCTTCCCACCCTGGGATTCCAGCTGGCTCCTTTGGAGGGTGGGATTGGCCACCAGGAAGGTGGGAAGCAGGATTTTCCCTCCGTTCTGCCAAATCCCAGCACCCTGGAGGTGGGAAAAGACCTCTGGGGGTTGGAGGGAAGGATCCTTTGGATTTTTTTTTCCCAAAGCCTCCGTTGGAATGAGGTGTGAAGCCCTTGCTTTGCTCAATCCTTATGGAATTATGGAGATGGATCAAATCCAACCTTTGTCCCTTTCCACTTTACCCGAGTGGCAATTCCAGGGATGTTCCCTGGAGGTTTCCACCAGTGTCCCGCTGCAAGCCATGCACGAAAAAAATTCCTGATATCCAGCCGAACTTCCCCTTATCACTTCTTTCCTGAGGGAATATCCCAATTCTTCTCAGTTACGATTCCCAGAGGGAAGGTTTTCCTTGCTTCCCACAAAAACTGGGAGCTGGATGTGCCTCTGCCCCGGGGGATATCCATGGATTTGACCCACTGAAGGTGGAGCTGGAAGCAGCAAAGGGATAAATGAGCGTGGGATCAGGAAAACTCCAGGGTGCTAAAAGGCTCTTTGATCCAGCAGGGAGAAGATAAATGGGATAAATGGGATAAATAAACAGGACCTGCTGGAAGCACATCCACGCTGGGAGCACAAATGATTAATTACAGCCTTTTCCAGCCACAAAACTCCAACCCCCAGCCCTTAAAAAACTCGGCAGGCTCGGAGGGAAAAGCACATTCTCAACTGCTCCGAGCTGGCTCCCGAATCCTTGTTTAAATATTTTCCCTGCTCCTTCCCCGCGTGCATCCCACGCCGGGGCCGGGGAGGAAGCGTTCCTGGAAAAATCACAAAGCCACTTTCAGCCACAGAAATCCCCATCCCCAACCCAAACAGGGAAGCCTCTGTCCCTCTGCCAGCCTAGGCTGGGTTTCCGCCCGGAATTAGGCAGGGAAAGGGAAGGGGGCCGCTGTTCCAGCTGCGGGGTGGAAATCCTGATTTATTTTTTTTCCAGCTCTAAGCTCAGGACTCCCTGGATGGATGACCACGGAATGGGTTTCCATGGAAAAGCCTGGTCACTCCTGGGAGGGCTGGAAAAGCTCGTCCCTGGAGCTGGAATCAGACAGATTTTTGCTGGTTATTGCAGGGAAGGATCTTTAATTTGCCCCTTGGGTCACATCCAGCCTGCTGGGAATGTCCTGGGAAGCCCCCTCGGGAGCTGGTGACACTCCTGGAGCCGCCCCCATGTTAATGGGATGATGAGCCCTCTGTGGGGAAATGTGGAATTCCAGAGGGTGCTCCCGAGGGGCTGGGATGGCCAGGGATGTGGCTGCACATCCCATTCTGCACATTCCAGGAGTCTCCATTCCACCAGCGTGATGGAAAAACACCTTTGTGTTATTCTCCATCTTCAGTCAGGAGCTGGACATTCCCAAAGTTTTCTTGTATGCCCAGGAGGGAGCAGAGGAGGCCCAGAACCTGATTTTTTCCCAAACAAATCTCCTTCCTGCTCTCATCCTGGCAACTCCAGTGGCAGAGCCAGAGCTCATTCCCACTTTTCGTGGGTCCCCTCACCACCATCCCACCTGATCCCACAAGGACAGGCTGGGCTCACTCCCAGGAAACCAAGGAAGTCGTGGATCATCCTGGTGTTTCATGGCAGGTCCCTTCCAGATGGGATATTCCAGAGGCTTGGAGAGCAAGGAGCTGGAGTCACCTGGAGGTGACACTTGGGACCAAGGCATGGATGTGACCAGGGCATGGATGTGGCTGGATCATGGATGTGGTTGGATCATGGATGCGGTTGGATCATGGATGTGGCTGGATCATGGATGTGGCTGGATTATGGATATGGCTGGATCATGGATGTGGCTGGATTATGGTGTGGCTGGATCATGGATGTGGTTGGATCATGGATGTGGTTGGAGTATGGATGTGGTTGGATCATGGATGTGGTTGGACCAGGGATGTGGCTGGATCATGGATATGGTTGGAACATGGATGTGATTAGATCATGGATGTGGTTGGATCATGGATGTGGTTGGACCAGGGATGTGGCTGGATCATGGATGTGGTTGGAACATGGATGTGGTTGGATTATGGATGTGGCTGGATCATGGATGTGGTTGGATCATGGATGTGGCTGGATCATGGATGTGACCAAGGCATGGATGTGGTTAGATCATGGATGTGACCAAGGCATGGATGTGGTTGGATCATGGATGTGGCTGGATCATGGATGTGGTTGGATTATGGATGTGGTTAGATTATGGACGTGACCAAGGCATGGATGTGGTTGGATCAGGGATGTGGTTGGATCATGGATGTGGCTGGGTCATGGATGCGGTTGGATCATGGATGTGGTTGGATCAGGGATGTGGCTGGATCAGGGATGTGGCTGGATCAGGGATGTGGTTGGATCATGGACGTGACCAAGGCATGGATGTGGTTGGATTGTGGGTGTGGTTGGATTATGGATGTGGTTGGAGATATGGATGTGAACAAGTGTGGATATGACCAAAGCCGTGGATGTTAACAAGGTGTGGATGTGGCTGGATCATGGATGTGGCTGGATCATGGATGTGACTGGAGATATGGATGTGAACAAAGCATGGATATGATCAAGATGTGGATGTGGTTGGATTATAGATGTGGCCAAGGCATGGATGTGGTTGGATTGTGGGTGTACTTGGTTTATGGATGTAGTTGAAGACATGGATGTGAATAAAGCGTGGGTGTGGTTGGATTATGGATGTGACCAAGGCATGGATGTGACCAAGGTGTGGATGTGGCTGTATCATGGATGTGGCTGGATCACGGATGTGGCTGGATCATGGATGTGGCTGGATCATGGATGTGGTTGGAGATATGGATGTGAACAAAACATGGATATGATCAAGGTGTGGATGTGGTTGGATTATGGATGTGACCAAGGCATGGATGTGGCTGGATCATGGATGTGGCTGGATCATGGATGTGGTTGGATCATGGATGTGATTGGAGATATGGATGTGACAAAGCCATGGATGTGACCAGGGTGTGGATGTGGTTGGAGTATGCATGTGATTGGATCATGGATGTGGTTGGATCATGGATGTGGTTGGATCATGGATGTGGTTGGAGATATGGACGTGAACAAAGCCTGGATGTGATCAAGGTGTGGATGTGGTTGGATTATGGATGTGACCAAGGCATGGATGTGGTTGGATTGTGGATGTGGTTGGATTATGGATGTGGTTGAAGACATGGATGTGAACAAAGTGTGAATGTGACCAAAGGCATGGATGTGGTTGGATTGTGGATGTGGTTGAAGACACGGATGTGAACAAAGTGTGGATGTTACCAAAGACATGGATGTGGTTGGATCATGGATGTGATTGGAGATATGGATGTGACAAAGCCATGGATGTGACCAAGGCATGGATGTGGTTGGATTGTGGATGTGGCTGGATCATGGATGTGGTTGGAGACATGGATGTGAACAAAGTGTGGATGTTACCAAAGACATGGATGTGGTTGGATCATGGATGTGACAAAACCATGGATGTGACCAAGGCATGGATGTGGTTGGATTGTGGATGTGGTTGGATTGTGGACGTGGTTGGAGACACGGATGTGAACAAAGTGTGGATGTTACCAAAGACATGGATGTGGTTGGATTATGGATGTGGTTGGATTATGGATGTTATTGGAGATATGGATGTGACCAAGGCATGGATGTGATCAAGGCATGGATGTTAACAAGGTGTGGATGTGGTTGGATTATGGATGTGACCAAGGCATGGATGTGGTTGGATTGTGGACGTGGTTGGAGACACGGATGTGAACAAAGTGTGGATGTTACCAAAGACATGAATGTGGTTGGATTGTGGATGTGGTTGGATTGTGAATGTGGTTGGAGACACGGATGTGAACAAAGTGTGGATGTTACCAAAGACATGGATGTGGTTGGATCATGGATGTGACAAATCCATGGACGTGACCAAGGCACGGATGTGACCACGGATAGGGTTGGACTCACGGAGAGCAGGTCCATGCAGGGTGTTTAAGCACCAGGACACTCCCAGGTTTTTCCAAAGCCGAGGGAACAGCTGGGAGCCCCTCTGGGAGCGGGGCACTCTGCCTGAGCTCCCTTCCCTGCTCCTGCTGGGCAAACACCGTGAGATAAGGGCTGTGTGCACAGCTCTCCACCAGCAATTCCCTTCCCTTCTCCTGCTCCACCTCCCTGTGTCCCAGCCACGCTGCCCTCAGCCCCTCCACACTCCCATTCCCGCTGGTGCTGGGCAGGCAGCATCCCAAAAAAACCCTGATGGGATGTGGGGTACCACACCCAAACCAAACTTTGGGAAGATGAGCGGCAGGGAGTTGGGATTTTGGGGTGGGGATGATGGGATGAGTCCAACCAATCCAGAGGGCTGGGAATGGTAAAACCGGGTTTAAGGTTAATACCGGGATTTCTGGGAGATTAATCCCGGAGATAGGCGAGGCTGGAGGGCCCCGTGGCTCAAACAAAGGGATCTGGGAGCGGGAGCAGGGAAAGACGGATGGGTTGTTAAACATTGCCAGCATACCTGGCTGGAGCCATTCCCGGGTCACCAGGGGCAGCAGCCGGGATTTGGGGTGCTGGATCCGACCAGTTCCAGCCAAATTCCGCCCTCTTCCTCACCCCCGGCTCGCTCGGGGGTGATCTCGGCATTCCAGAGGCGCTCCAGGGCATGGAGAACATTCCTGGCTGTCTCCAGGTGTCGGGGGCTGCCGTGCCAGGGGCTCCCAGTTTTCCCAGCAGAAGGAATTTGGGAGAGGAGCGGTGTCTCCGCGCCTTCCAAACATTTTTCACAGGGAGTGCCCAGCTGGTCAACTTGGAATTTGCTCTAAACCAAGGGATTTTCACCCTCCCCAGGTGCTGCATCTACGGTGGGATCAATTCTCCCTAAAAACCGGGAAAACCGCGGGATGAAAATTGGCTGGGCCAACAACATCCCCGGGCAACCAGTTCCCTGTTTTCCCATCAGGTGAAAGCTGCGCCTGAAAAATCAGGATAAACCCCACCAACTCCTCTGCCTCTCTGCCAGCTCGTCTGCTCCTCCATCAAATCCCTTCCCTGCTCCTCCATCAAATCTCTCACTGAAGAGCGGGATGTCAGGGCCGCCCGGCTGCTCCCCTCCATCCATTATCCCCCTCCAAAGGTCTCACCTATCCAAGAGCCCCATCCATCCCCATTTCCAGGTGCCCGGGGCCGCCCCTCCCCTCCCAGCCCTCGCAGCCCTCCGCTTTCCATCAGATTTTCCAAGACAATGGGTGTCTGGAAGCTCCTTAAATCCTCGGGAAAGCGGCGGGGGCGGGGTAGGACTCCGGGGAAAAACTCACTTCCTTCCCAGAAAAATGGGATCACACCGCCCCACGCTTTTCCCTGCGCTTTTGAGGGAGTTTCCCCCAAAATTTTTCTCCCCCCAAATCCCTGGGATATCCAGGATGGGGATGGATGAATCTGTCTGACATCCCAAACCGCAATTCGGGGTTGGGAATAGGAAATCCTCTGCCAGGGCAGCAGGTGGAATTCTGGAATCTTGGGATGAGGCCAGGAGTGGGAGATTGTCTCTTCCCCCATCAGCTCTTGTGTTCCTGGGATTTCCTGGGAATGAGATGATTGCCTCTGCACCCCCTGCACCTCGGGCTGGACCCAGGAAACTTGGCACACCAGGAATTCCATGCAGGCTGTCCAAAAAACTCCAAGGAAACTGTTTATTACACTTTAAAATGTTTTTATTCACATTAGCGTTAACATTCCACCGGCATGTTGGTCATTTTTAGCATTATTATTCCCTTCATTCCCCAAAATTATTCCGGGATTGGAGCTGAACACCCTCAGCACGGACAAAACGTGGATTTGGGATGGGTTTTATCACCCCTCAGGTGGGATTTGATATTGGAAGTGCAAGCGGGGGATGGGATGAAGGACTCCAAATCCACCCAGCTGGACCTGGAAAATTTTGGGACGGCGCTGGAGCGGTGCTGGAACGATCCCTCATTCCTTATCTCGTGGCCCAGAGCCGCTGCCAGGGGCACTTTATTCCCTTGGAAAGGCAGGCGGCGGAATTCCAGCGCCAAGCCCATTGTTCCCGGAGCAGGAACGGCTCCGGGTCCTGGCAGGTTACAGAGCTCCCATTGTTATTCCAGAGCTCGGGATCGCCCGGCTTTGGAGCAGCCGAGGCGGGAACGCTCCTTCCTCTCCGCTTTGCTGCTTTTATTCCCTCATTTATTTTTTTTCCCCCCCCACAATTCGATTTAACTCCGATGGGGATTGGAGCCAGAGCAGCTTTAGGGTCAGTTCCAACCTGAATAATTTCCATTATCCAGCGTGGATGGAGCCCCCCAGAACCGGGAATGCTGGTTTTGAGATTTGGATGTTGGGATGAGCTGGACATGGGTGGGAAGAACAAAAGCCGAGGGATTCCACAGGATCAGAAATCTGGGAATCTCCACGGGACGTGGGAATTTTGGGACATCCCCAGGCCACTTCTCCCTGCGTTATCCCACCCCTCGAGGCCGCGCATCCCTCCGGCAGCTCCTTCTCCCGGCTTTGTATCCAATTTAACCGCCGGGTTTGAAATGCCAGCCGAGTTAAGAGGAGCTGATTAAAAAGCGGGAGCCTCATCCCAGTTTTTAAACACGGAGTTGCTCGGCCGTATTTACATTAGTGTCAACTTTAATTTAAAATCCCGCATAACGATATTTGCTTCCCTAAATTTATTCCCCGGGAACGGCGCGCAAATTACCCGGCACCTTCTCTTTGTCTCCGGCGGAATGAGCTCCTGGAAGTGTCATTCCAGCTCTTTAGCGTCTCATTAATTAACCCATCCCCGTTTCGGGATGGGGCTGGAGCTGCTGGAGCCCGGAAAAAGGAATTCCAGCTGGATCCGCCTTCAAAATGGGAATTGGTGAGCCTCATCCCTTCCAGGTTGGGAGGTTCCTTGGGAAATCATGGAATTAAGGGAGCCCAACCATGGTGAAGGCAAAAAACCCCTTTCCTCACGGATTTTGGGGTGAACAATCCCAGGAATGGAAATCTGGTTGGATCTGCCTTTAAAATGGGAATTAGGATGGGCTTGGTCCCTTCCAATTTGGGATATTCCTTGGGAATTCAAAGAACCAAGGAGCCCAGCTCTCTTCCTGAGGGATTTTGGGATGGGCCATCCCAGCAATGCAACATGAGAGCAGGGAATGTCCAGGTGCTCTGGGATTTCAGGGAAAACAGGAGCATCCTGCCTTCCAGTCTCTCCACCCTGCAGGAAAAACTGGGAAAATAGGGAAAAACCACCAAAAAAATCCAGAGATTCCACGGGATTGCTGAATCCACGACCTTTTCCCTTTGCACCCCTCAAATCCTTTCAGGATTCTTCCCGTCAGCCCAGGGCTGTTCCCAGCTCCCAGAACCAGCAGGGCAAAGAGTGGGAATGGCAGAGGATGGATCATGATTCGTTTGGAATTCCAGAATTTTCCCTGCCTGGAGCAAGACGAGGATTCAAAGAGGGAAAAATTTCCCTGGATTTTCAGGGAATGAAGTGACACCCAGCGAGGATATTCCCAACATTTCACATCTTGCTCCCAGACGGATCTCCCAGGAAGGACAATGCATATTTAGGAATTTTTGCATTCCAAACTCGAATTCTGCACTTGGCAGCTCTGCATCTCCAGCCTGGGCTGGAAACAACCCTTGGAACGTCTCATTCCTGCAGCTTGCTTGGAATGAGGACAGAATTCCTTGCCCAAAAAGGGTTTCCTTCCCCCCAAGAGGTTTTCTGTTATCCAAGAGGATTTTCCCTTTATCCAAGAGGTTTTCCTTGCCCAAAAAGTGCTTCCTTTCCCTAAAATATTTCCTCACTCCAAGAGGTTTTCCAAGAGAGTTTTCTCCAAGAGTTTTCCTTGCCCCCAAAGGGTTTCCCTGCCCCTAAAACCTTTCCTTGTCCCAGAAGGATTTCCTGGCCGTTCCCAAAGGGGCACATGGAGCCTCATCCCAGAGTTTGGAGCTTGGGAATGATTTTTGGTGGATCCATGGAGTCAGGGAAGGGCTGGAGGAAAGGTGTCTGTAAAAAAAAAAAAAAGAAAAAAAAAAAAAAGAGATTCAAGATGGAAAAGCCGTGGGCCAGAGCCCGGATCTTGGCTCGGGAATGCCACAGCTTTTCCTGGCTCGGCGGGATAAGGGAATCAGGGAACCAGGGATTCAGGGAAGGGCTGCAGCTGTGCCCTTATCTGGCCGCAACAAAAGGGATTGAGGAGCCGGGTGATCCATGGAAAATCCACGGGCCGGGCATTGTGGCCGCCCTTCTGCTGAGCAAATAGCTCAAACTGTTCATTCCCATCTCCCATTCTCTCCCCGGAACGTTGTTTGTGTCCTTGCATTTCATTCCGCAGGAAGATTGCTCCCCGGGCCTGTGAGCAAACAGTCCGGAAAAGAGCCAACTATCCCGGCTTTTCCCTGGAGAACTGGCATTTTTATTCCAGCTCCAAGCTGTCAAAGAGCTGGAGAGTTTATGTCCGGATCCTGAATTAATTGCTTTAAGCTGGAGCAGCCTCCAAATGGCCGGGAGATGTTTATTAATAACGGTTCTCCCGGTTTTTTCCGGATTTTTTTCTTTTTCTCTTTTTGTTTTTCTCCTTCCAAGCTGTGCTCCCCCATCCCATGGCCCAAGGAAAAGCAGCTTACAGGGATTTAGGGAGAGGCTCCCGAGGTTTTGGAGGCACGGGAAGCTCCGGTAGGACTTTGGGGACAACAGGAAGGAGACGGAGATGGATCAGAGGGAGAAGGAGCAGGATCTCATTTAATCCAAATATCCTCGGTAATTAACGAGGAAATCAACACCAGGAAAAAAAAAATCCCAGGCTGGAACTAAACAGATTTGTGTTAGACATAAAATGTTTGAAATCCCACTTTGAGGAATGAAGGAATAAAGCAATTCCAACGCCGCTGGAAAAGCGGGAGCCGGCAGCGCCTTTGTGTAAATTTCCCACTTGACTCTTCATTATCTACCTGCCCCAAATCCATCTGTATGGATGGGATCAACGCGGAACGGGAGAGATAAAAGCCAGAATAAATGTGCTTTGCATATCCCACCCGATAAACCCCCCTCCCCTTTCCCCGGAGCCGCTTTTCCAGGCAGCTGCATTTTTTCGGGAATAAATCATTTTGCCGAGGGGAAGGAGAGGGAAGCGGAGTGGGGCCGCTCGAGTGTTTGCCTGGAATATTGATCCTGTCAAAGGGACGGTGGTTAATGAGTAACTGGGAAAAATGTGCCTGGTCGGAGCATGGATACGGCTCCGGGCCCCTCGGGATCCGGGAGCAGGGGGAGACCCCGAATTCCAGGTGTTTGGAGACTTTCTGCGTCCCGAACCCTGCCACATCCCGGATCTGCTGCATCCCAAACCCTGCAGCATCCCAAACCCTGCAGCATCCCAAATCCTGCCCCATCCCAAACCCTGCAGCATCCCAAATCCTGCTGCATCCCAAATCCTGCTGCATCCCAAACCCTGCAGCATCCCAAATCCTGCCCCATCCCAAATCCTGCCCCATCCCAAACCCTGCAGCATCCCAAATCCTGCTGCATCCCAAACCCTGCTGCATCCTAAACCCTGCCCCATCCCAAACCCTGCTGCATCCCAAATCCTGCTGCATCCCAAATCCTGCCCCGTTCCAAATTCTGTCCCATCCCAAACCCTGCCCCATCCCAAATCCTGCCCCATCCCAAACCCTGCAGCATCCCAAACCCTGCTGCATTCCAAATTCTGCCCCATCCCAAACCCTGCCCCATCCCAAACCCTGCTGCATCCCAAGCCCTGCTGCATCCCAAATCCTGCCCCATCCCAAACCCTGCCCCATCCCAAACTCCAGACCTTGCCTTGCTCATTCCTTTTTAAGATCCCGTGGGATCAACCTCTTGCACATCCAGTTGGTTCTTCCTCTCCTCGTCCCATCAGGAGCCATTCCTGATCCCAAATATCCCAAATTCCAGCTGGATGAGGAATATTCCTGCCTTAAAACCAGCTGGAATTGCTGCCCTACCCATGGGATGCTCCAGAGCTCCCTGTCCTGTCCAGCTCTCCCTTCTCTCCTTTTCCATGAATCCCAGCACCTTGGAGAGCTGGAAAACGCTCCTTTCTTTTTTTTTTCCCTTGTGAGGACTCCTGGTGGGATTTATTTTCCCTTTAGGAACAGGGTAGAGGAAAGGTTAAGAGGCACTTCAGGAGATCCACCCCATTGCGGGGTTTTTATTCCGATCCCATTTCAGCAGCTCCCGTCATCCCAAGTGATGAATTCCTCCTCCTCCTCCTCCTCCTTTTCCTTCTCCTCACATCCTGCCCTGCTCCAGCACCTGCTTCCCTCCGGATTTATTCCATGGATTTTTGGTTTTCCTTACAGAAAAGGGCCTTTCCGGTTTTTTTTCCTTCTCCCCCTAAAAAATCCACACTGGAAATTCATGGGGAAGCGGGTGTGGGAGGAAGGGAAACAAAGGGAAAAACAAGGATGAGCTGGTGACTTCCCAAACCGGAGGTTTCCTCTGGATGCTCCCAAAAATCCGGCTGTGTGACATCTGCAGGGATTTTATGGCTTTGGGAATGACGGCTCTGATCGGACCCAGGGGGACAGAAACTCCTGGAAAAACCCCTTTGGAAACAATTCCCACCTTCTGTCCCCTTTTTTCCACCCAGGATTTGTTCCCCCCCCCGCCATTCCCAGGAGGGGATTCGCGCTTCCAAACTTTTCCCCCCAACGAAGGGGTTGAACCCCCTTTTAATCACTTTTATGGGATTTTTCCTCCCCCAGGAAACACCCCCCATCCTCTCGGATTTCTGGGAAAATCAGCGTTGGGATTTTCCCTCTTTTTCCGTGAGGATCCGTGTCCGTGTCCCCGTTCCTGCCGGGAATTACTGGAGCGTGAGCCAGGTATCGCTGCCGGGCGCAGACACAAAAGAGGCAATCGGAGATGGGAATCTCGGCCTTTAATAGGGATGAGGACACGGCTGAATCCCGATTTATCCCAACTCGAGCCCGTGTCCATTAGCTGAGCAAATAAAGGAGAGGGAAGGGAGAGAGGGAGCGGGGATGGGGAAAACATTCCAAGGGCTCCACCTTCCCATTCCAGCTGTTTTCCAGCTGGGGGGCAGGAGAATTCCTGGAGGAAAAACGTTCCTTGCCCGGGATCCAGGTGCGGGGATCAGTGGAGGGTCAGGAATTCCCGTTTGGTGGGATCCCACATTTTCCTTGGAAAAGGGCTCGGAGGGAAAAGTGGAAAAGGAGAGAAAGGGGGGAAAAGGGGAAAGGAAAAAAGAAAAGGGAAAAGGGAAATGGGAAAAAGAGGGGAAAGGGAAAAGTAAGGGAAGGAAATTGGAAAGAAAAAAGGAAAGGGGGAAATAATTGGAAGGGAAAGAGGAAAAGTAAGGAAAGAGAAATGAGAAAGGAAAGGAAAAGAATGGGAAAAGAATGAGAAAAAATGGGGAAGGGAAAGGAAAGGAAAGGAAAGGAAAGGAAAGGAAAGGAAAGGAAAGGAAAGGAAAGGAAAGGAAAGGAAAAGGAAAGGAAAGGAAAGGAAAGGAAAGGAAAAGGAAAGGAAAGGAAAGGAAAGGGAAAGGAAAAGGGAAAGGAAAGGAAAGGAAAGGAAAGGGAAAGGAAAGGAAAAGGGAAAGGAAAGGAAAGGAAAGGAAAGGAAAGGAAAAGGAAAGGGAAAGGAAAGGAAAGGAAAGGAAAGGAAAGGAAAGGAAAGGAAAGGAAAGGGAAAGGAAAGGAAAGGAAAGGAAAGGAAAGGAAAAGGAAAGGAAAGGAAAGGAAAGGAGAAAGGAAAGGAAAGGAAAGGAAAGGAAAGGAAAGGAAAGGGAAAAGGAAAGGAAAGGAAAGGGAAAGGAAAGGAAAGGAAAGGAAAGGAAAGGAAAGGAAAGGAAAGGAAAGGAAAGGAAAGGAAAGGAAAGGAAAGGAAAGGAAAGGAAAGGAAAGGAAAGGAAAGGAAAGGAAAGGAAAGGAAAGGAAAGGAAAGGAAAGGAAAGGAAAGGAAAGGAAAGGAAAGGAAAGGAAAGGAAAAAGGGAAAATCCAGCTGCCCCACTCCCCTGCAGCCGCCTCCCCTCTTTCCCGGATTTTAAACATTTTCCTTTCTTCTTTCCCTTTTTTATTCCTCCCTAATTTTTCCTCCCTTTTCCCTGGAATTCCGCTTCCCGCTCTCGCTGCAAGTAGAGCAGCCGGGAGGGAGCTGCCATCCCCGCACCCCTCCATCCATCTTTTCCCAAAAAAATCCCCGGCCCGGGCTCGGGGCAGCTTTTCCCGGTCTCCCATTCCCTGTCCCGCTGGGATCCATCCCTGTCCCAATTTTTTTTCCTTTATGTATTTTTTGTTTCCTTTGATTTTTCTTTTTTATTTTCCTTTTTGTTTTTTTCTTTTCCTTTTTTTTCTCTTTATTTTATCCTTCCCCCCTTATTTTTCCTTTTAATTTTTCTTTTCCTTTTGTCCCCTTTTCCCTGTTTTTCTTTTTTCCTTTTCCTTTTATTTTTTCTAATTTTTTCTTTTCTCTTTTTTTAAATTTTATTACCTTTTATTGTCTTTTAGTCCCTTTTAATTTTTTAATTAATTTATTTTCTTTTACTCCAAGAAACCCAACCATTCCTAAATCCACCAATCCACCTCTCCCACCTTTCCTCGGCTCCAGCGGGGTCAATATGGAAAAAAACACCAAAAAATTAAAAAATAATAAATCCCCACAAGCTCCTTTTGCTCTTCCAACATCCAGCGGCTCTGCAATCCCGGGTTTAACATTCCCAGAAATCCGGACCCGGCGGATTCCCCATCACCCTTCAATATTTCCTCTCCTATTCCCGGGCACTGGGAATAAACTCCCAATTTATTTTTTCCTCCTTCCCTTTTCCAGCCTCTTCCCTACCTGGTTTTTGGGATTAACCGAAGCGGATTTTTTAAAAAAATAAAATAAAAAAAAATTTAAAATCTAGGATTAGGACAATTTCTGGGAGAAATAGTGGGAATTGCCTTGAGCCTGAGCGGAATTACAGCTTGGAAAAGAAGGCTCCATCAGTTTCCCGGGAGACGGGATAAGCCCTACTTGGGTGTTCCAGCTCTTTTTAGCCCCACTAATAATTAGTCCCATCTCAGCCCCGAGTTGTCCTGGGTTTTTTGGGGTTTTTTTGTTTTGGTTTTTTTTTTTTTTTCCTTGGGATCATCCAGAAATGCGCTGGAAGCTGCGGGCAGGGAAGGCAGGGCCGGCTCTTATCCCGAGGGGAAAATCTTGTGGGGAGGGGGAGAATTTGGGATCCCTCCCGTCCTCTTTGTGCTTTGATGTCCTTGGAGCCACCCCTGAATGTCATTATTGGTCGGGATGATTAAAAGAATAATAAAAAAAAATGGGAATGGGCGCTATTCCTGGTGGGAGAAACCACGGAAAAATAAAAGAAAATTATGGATAAGGGAGGGAAGAGAAGCGGGGATGATTTGGGAGGTCGGGCGCTGCCGCATCCCAAAAACCGCAAAAATATCAAATATTAAAAAAAAACAGGATTGGAATGCTCGGGAAAAGAGGGAAAAGCAGCCGGGAGCGGCGGGATGGGGACAGCGCTAATTGGAGCTGTCAGCGCTAATTAGCCAGAGCTCATTAGCGATGTCACCTGTCCCGGTGAGGGGACAAGGACACGGCCACCCCCTGCGAGCTTTGTCTCCCCGAGCCTCGGGAAGCGGCGGCTGGAATTCCCGGTTTTCCCGGCAAAATGTTTGGATCCCGGGGTTTTTTTGGTTTTTTTTTTTTTTTTTGCTCTGCCCGCGGGAGCAGCGGGAATGTCACCGGGAGAAATCCCCTCCCGGAACAAAAGATTGGCAGGAAAAACAGAGGGGAAAGGGAGAAAATCCGCTACGGTTAAAGTGGAGGTGGAGAATTCCAGGAATTGGGGGATTTGGGATGGAGGGGGAAGAGGGAGGGAGCCAGGCCCGCACGTCCCGTGCCTGCCCCGCGGTTTGGGGCTAAACTGGGCAGAACCGGAGCCTCCAGGTGGCTCCCAGCTCCCAAAATTCCTGCTGTGCGCCAAGAGTGAGAGATGGGATCCCAAAAAAACGCGTATCCCTGAATCCGGCCTGAGTTCAGGATTAATTCATCCCTGAACCCTTCCTGAACCCATCCTGAATTCAGGATTAATTCATCCCTGAACCCTTCCTGAACCCATCCTGAATTCAGGATTAATTCATCCATGAATCCATCCCTGAACCCATCCTGAATTCAGGATTAATTCATCCATGGACCCATCCCTGAACCCGTCCTGAGTTCAGGATTAATTCATCCCTGAATCCATCCCTGAACACGTCCTGAATTCAGGATTAATTCATCCATGAATCCACCCCTGAACCCTTCCTGAATTTGTCCTGAACCCATCCCGAACCCATCCCGAATCCATCCCTGAAATCATCCTGAACCCATCCCTGAAGCCATCCTGAATTTATCCTGAATCTATTCTGAATTCATCCCCGAATTCTTCCTGAATCTATTCTGAATCAATCCCTAAATTCATCCCTGAACCCATCCCTGAATCCATCGCTGGATGAATCCCTGATTCCATCCCGAATCCACCCTGAATCAATCCTGGACCCATCCTTGATTCCATCCCGAATCCATCCCTGTATCGGTCCTGAACCCATCCCTGATTTCATCCCGAATTTATTCTGAATTAATCAATCAATCAATCAATCAATCAATCCCTGCACCCATTCCGAATCCATCCCTGATTCCATCCCGAATTCATCCCTGAATCCATCCCTGAATCAATCCCTGATTTCATCCCAAATCAATCCCTGAACCCATCCCAAATCCATCCCTGAATCAATCCTGAACCCACCCTTGATTCCATCCCGAATCCATCCCAAACCCATCCCTGAATCAACCCCTGATCCCATCCCGAACCCATCCCCGAATCCGCCCCTGCGCCCACCCCAAATCCATCCCCCCGCGGCCTCCGCGCCGCTTCCCTCGGCCCCGCCGGCTCTGGGGCGAGCCGAGGCGGCCAAGGCTGCGGCGGCCAGGCCGGGGAGGGAGCGGGAAGCGCGGAGGGAAGGGCAGGAGAAGCGGGAGAAGCCCGGCGGGTGTCCCCTACCTGCGCCCCGGCCGCCGGCCCGGCTGTGCGGGAGCTGCGAGCATCCCGGCATTTATTGCAGCTCCAACCGTGCCACTGTTGACTTTAGCACAAAGCAAAGATTTCGCCGGGCGCCCGTTTAAAAATGAATATTTTACCAAGATATCGATCAGCTTTATAAAATTCACTTCCAGCGCCGCGGCTCCGAGCGGCGCGGGGGGGGCCGCCAGGAAAGGGGCCGCAATATAAGATCTGTGTAAATTTGCTGAACTCTGACGTGGTGGGGAAAGTTTACCCTCCTGGAATTTGGAGCTCCAGCCATCCCCCCCGCTCTCCTCTCGCTCCTGCTCCTCGTCCTTTTTTTTTTTTTTTTTTTTTTTTAGCTTCTTCTTTTTTTTTTTTTTTTTTTTTTTGTTTACTGACTTTGTTTATTCACAGCTCACGGTTGCTTAACCAGGCAGGAGCAGAATGCGCTCGCTGCGAGGTTGGGATTGTGTGGAGACAGGGGAAAATGTCAAGGGGAGAAATAACGCCCAGCCGGAGGATTTTTGGGTTATTTCCCCTTTTTTTTGGGTCGTTCCGGTCTCAAATAGTGAAGCGGGGCAGCGAAGGGAGAATGGAAAATGGGGAAAGAAGTGGGGAGGAAAAAGGAGCGAGAAGAAAGAAAGGAAAGGAGGGAAAATAAAAAAGGGAGGAAAAAGAGGGAGAAGAAATGAAATTGAGGAAGAAAGAGGGAGAGAAAATGAGGGGAAAGAAAGAATAGAAGGGAGGAAAAGAGAGAGAGAGAAAAAATGAAAGTGGAGAGAAAGGAGGGGAAAAAAGGAGCGAGAAGAAATGAAAGGAGGGGGGAAGGACGGAGGAAAAAGCAGAGAGAAAAAATGAAAGTGGAGAGAAAGGAGAGAGAAAAAAAAGGAGGGACAAGAAAGAAAAGGAAGGGAAGAAAGGAGAGAGAAAAATAAAAGGAGGGAGAAAAGGCAAAGGGGGAATAAAATGGGGAGAAAAATAGAAGGAGAAAATGAGTGGGGGGATAAAAGGTGGAGGAAAATAAAGGGAAGGGGGGGAAAGGGGGAGGAAAGTCAAAGGAGGAGAAGAAATAAAGGAGGAAATAAAGAGAGAATGAAAAGGAAGAGAGGAAAATGAAAGGGGGAAAAGTAAAACGGGAGAAAAATGCAAGGGGCGAGTATAAAAGAAAGAGAGGGGAAAGGAGGAGAGAAAGTAAAAGGCGAGAGAAAAAGAGGACGAGTAAAAAAAAAGGAAAATGGGGAGAGGAAATAAAGGGGGAAGGAAGAAAAGGGGAAAGGAAGAAAATAGAGGGGAAAGGAAGAAAAAAAGGGGGAAAGGAAGGAAAAAAAGGGGGAAAGGAAGAAAAAAAAATAGGGGGAAAGGAAGAAAAATAGAGGGGAAAGGAAGAAAAAAAGGGGGAAAGGAAGAAAATAGAGGCCGAAGCTCGGCTGGGGAGGCGAGAGGCGAGCGGGAGCCGAGCGGGGCCGGGCCCCAGGGGGGTGTCCTTGTCCCCAAATCGGCGACACCCCCGCGCCCGTGCCCGCTGGCCGCGGGAGCCTTTAATGTGCAAATGCCACCCCTTGCCATCGTGTGTGTCCTTGGAGAGATCCCGACGCCGTTTTGTTGTTTTTTCTTTTTTTGGGGGAAGGTTCTTTTTCTCTTTTTTTTTTTTTTTTTTTTTAACTCTTCTCCTCTTTCCCGCCCCTCCCCGCTCGTTCCCTTTTCTCCCCTTTTCTCTCGCCGCGGACAATGCGGAATTTTAAGAAGGATTTGGGTGTTAGTCGGGGAAAGCAACATCGCGGCGTGGCCGGCGCCGCGTGGGAAAAACAACAAGTGGTTGGGGAGAGGGGGAAAAGGGAATGGAAAATAAAAAGCTCTGTGGGTTTTCCGGGTTTTCCAGGTTTTCCAGGACCGAGAAAAAGCCGGGATGCTGTCCTGGGAAAGGCAGGGATGCGCTGTCCCTGCGAGTCCGCAATTCCTGCCAGCTGGGAGGATTTTTTTTTCCAGGATCGCGGGGTTTTTTGGGAAAGGGGTCCCGGCTTCCCACCTCGCGGATTTTCGGTGGTCGGGGTGGGAATAGCGGGATCCTGGAGGGAATAGCGGGATCCTGCGGGGATGGAGGTGTCCTGGAAGGGATGGAGGGGTTTCGGAAGGGATGGAGGGACGGCGGCAGAGGCAGGGGAGATTCCAGCGGGGGATAGAAGGATCCCAGCCGGGCTAAAAGGGATCCCAGCCGGGTTTAGAGCGATCCCAGCCGGGCTGGAGCCATCCCAGCCGGTTTTGGAGTGATCCCAGCCGGTTTTGGAAGGATCCCAGCCCGGTTAGAGCGATCCCAGCCGGTTTTAGAGTGATTCCAGCCCGGTTAGAGTGATTCCAGCCGGTTTTGGAGGGATCCCAGCCCGGTTTGGAGCGATCCCAGCCTGTTTTAGAGTGACCCCAGCCGGTTTTGGAAGGATCCCAGCCCGGTTAGAGCGATCCCAGCCGGTTTTAGAGTGATTCCAGCCCGGTTAGAGTGATTCCAGCCGGTTTTGGAGGGATCCCAGCCCGGTTTGGAGCGATCCCAGCCCGGTTTGGAGCGATCCCAGCCCCGTTAGAGCGATCCCAGCCCCGTTAGAGCGATCCCAGCCGGGTTAGAGCGATCCCAGCCCGGTTAGAGCGATCCCAGCCCGGTTAGAGCGATCCCAGCCCGGTTAAGAGCGATCCCAGCCCGGTTAGAGCGATCCCAGCCGGGTTTAGAGCGATCCCAGCCCGGTTAGAGCGATCCCAGCCGGTTTTAGAGCGATCCCAGCCCGGTTTGGAGTGACCCCAGCCGGGTTAGAGCGATCCCAGCCCGGTTTGGAGTGACCCCAGCCGGGTTAGAGCGATCCCAGCCCGGTTAGAGCGATTCCAGCCCGGTTAGAGCGATCCCAGCCGGTTTTGGAGGATCCCAGCCCTGTTAGAGCGATCCCAGCCGGGTTTTGGAGTAACCCCAGCCGTGTTTGGAGTAACCCCAGGCGGTTTTGGAGGATCCCAGCCTGTTTTGGAGTGATCCCAGCCCGGTTAGAGTGACCCCAGCCGGTTTTGGAGTGACCCCAGCCGGTTTTGGAGGATCCCAGCCGGTTTTGGAGCGATCCCAGCCGGTTTTGGAGCGATCCCAGCCCGGTTAGAGCCATCCCAGCCGGGTTTGGAGTAACCCCAGCCGGTTTTGGAGTGACCCCAGCCGGTTTTGGAGGATCCCAGCCGGTTTTGGAGGATCCCAGCCGGGTTTGGAGGATCCCAGCGGTCCCGCTCTCTCTCCGGGATCCCGGGAGCGCCCGCAGGGGGTCCCGTGGGGCGGCGGCGGCGGAACAGAGATGCAGGGGGAAAAGCACCGCCAACACGACTTTAATGGAGTTCTGCGGCAGCCGCGGCCGCTCGCTACCAGAATACACAGCTCGAAGCCATAAATAAAGCATACAGAAACGATAAATTAATCAGATCCAAGTAGTTTACTCTCCCGGGAACATCAAGCGTTTGCTTCAATTACAACCATCTATCCTGCCCTTTTTTTTTTTTTTAAATTCTTATTTTTTCGGGTTTTTTCTCTTTTTTTTTCTTTCTTTCCCCCGTTTTTTTTTCCTCTCCCCTCTTTTTTATTCTTTTTATTCTTTTTTTTTTTCTTTTTTTAATCTTTACGACGTTACAAGACTTTTGGTCCTCGGTTTCCGAACTCGGAATATTCACAAGGAAGGAGGGGACGGTTCTGCCTCGGGTGGGGGAGTTATTTTTCAGCCCCCCCCTCACTCGCACACAAAAAAATAGATATATTTAGACCTCGTGGCGACAACGACAACGAAAAAAAAATAAAAAATAAATCAAAACAAGCCCCGGAGAACTCCCCCCACACAGAGCCCCCTTCCCCCCCCCACGGGTGGATCCGGGCTGTAGATTCCCGAATGGATGCAAACATCTGGAGCCAACAGAAAAAAAAATAGATATATATATAGATATATATATATATATATATGGATATGTACCGTGCTCAGAGTCCACTGCGAGGGGCATGGGGAGGAGAGGGGAGGGGAGAAAGCTTTTCCCCTTTTTTTTTTTTTTTTCCAGGAGCGTTTTGCCGCTTAGGAGGAGTTCATGATGGGCCGGGAATAGACGCCTTGGTAGTAGGAAGTCTCTCCGGCCAAAGGCGAGGCCTCCAGGGCGCTTTTGTTCGTGACGGGCGCCATGGCCAGGCCCGCGGGCACGGGCGAGGCGTAGCCCGAGTAGTGCATCACCTGCTCGTACGCCTTCAGGTCCATTTTGTGCGGGTGGTGGTGCGGGTGGTGCGGCGGGTGGTGGTGCTGCTGGTGCTGCTGCTGCTGCTGCTGCTGCTCCGAGGACGACATCAGGTTGTTGATGGAGAACGGGTGGTTGAAGGCGTAGTGGTGCTCGGGCTTGAGGTGGCCCTCGTGGGCCAGCCCGGCGTGCGGCGGGGCCAGCAGGTGCTGCTGCTGCTGCTGCTGCCCGGGCGAGCCTGAAGCCTCGGGGCTCAGCCCTTTGAGGTCGGCCAGCGCTCGCTTGTGGTCCTGGCACGGCGACGAGCTGGCGGGCGACTCGGCGCCGGCGGAGCCCTCGGAGCCCCCCGAGGAGCTGCCCTCGCCCAGGGGCTGGCTGCCGCCTTGGCTCTTCTTGGCGCCGTCTTTGGCCGCCAGCTGCTTCTCGCACTTGAAGCGCTTCTGGCGGCGCAGGTAGCAGCCGTTCTCGAACATGTTCCCCGAGTCCGGGTGCAGCGTCCAGAAGGAGCCCTTGCCCGGCTTGTCCGGCGAGCGCGGCACCTTGAGGAAGCAGTCGTTGAAGGACAGCGAGTGGCGGATGCTGTTCTGCCAGCGCTGCTGGTTCTGGCGGTAGAAGGGGAACAGGTCCATGATCCACTGGTAGATCTCGCTGAGCGTCAGCATCTTGTTGGGGGACTGCTGGATGGCCATGGTGATGAGCGAGATGTAGGAGTAGGGCGGCTTGGCGTGCGTGTAGCTGCGCCGGTAGCTCTTGGGGTCCCGCGAGCGGTTCAGGCTGGACTGGCCGTAGATGGGGCTCATGGAGCTCATGTTGGAGTAGGGAGCCAGCGCGTTCATGGAGCCCGCCTGGCCGCCCATGGGGCTCATGCTGGGGCTCAGGTGCGCGCCCATGCCCGAGCCCATGGCCGGCATGGCCCCCGCGCCCGGGGACACGCCGGCCAGCGAGGGGCTCACGCCCGTGCCCGCGTAGGACATGTTCATGGAGCCCGCCGCCGTCATGTTGGCCGTGCTGCTCATGGCCGACATGGTCATGTAGGTGTTCATGCTGTTCATGCCCAGCCCCGCGTTCATGTTGCTCACCGAGGAGTAGCCCTGCGGGGACAAGCGACAACAGGGGCGCGGGGATGGCGCGGGGGGGGCCAGCCCGGCGGCGGGAGGAAAGGGTTAAATCGCGGCGCGGGGTGGCGGTGGTGGGGCGGGGGTTGTTTTTCTTCCTAATGAAACCCAAATATATTTTGGGATCTGTATTAAAAGCGAGGCGCGGCGGCAGCGGGAGCGGCGCGGCCGTCCCGGGAAGCGGAGTTGCAGGAAGGGAAAGGAAAAAAAAAGGGAAAGGAAAAAGGGAAAGGGACATCCCTGCCCGGAGAGAAAAATACCTGGAGGGGAAAACAGGGAAGAGCCGCCCGCACCTCCGCCCGCACCTCGGGCGCCGAGCCGGTGCCAAAGTTAATTTGGGCCGGGATTAAACCGCGGGGTTTTGGGCTCCGTCCTTACCTCGGGCTCCCCGTAGTAGTTGCTCCAGTCCGTGTGCTCATGGCCTTCCATTTTCACCGCTCCCAGCATACTGGAAGTGGAGTGCATGGCAGTTTAAAATTTAACAGCCACAACAAACGACGGCGGAGGGAGAGCGACCCAAAAAAAAAAAAAAAAAAAAAAAAAAAAGAGGAGAGAGGAGGAAAAAAAAATCCCCAACCCTCCCTCCCCTCCGCCGGAGCCTCTGGAGGAGGAGGAAGAGGAGGGAGGGAGGAAGAGGGGGGAAGGAGCGGCGCTGGGGCTGGGGTGGGTTTGTTCCGCCGCCGCTCCTTGGGTGGGTTTTCGCAGCGCTCCGCGGCGGAGAGGCGCCCGGAGGCGATGGAGGAGCCGGAGGAGGAGGAGGAGGGAGGAGGGAGGAAGAAGAGGAGGAGGAGGAAGAGGAGGACAAGTGCTGCAGTGACGTGGGTGCCCCAGTGATATAGCACGGAGCGGCCGGGCGAGCCTCCAATCCCCAGGTCCTCGGCTGCCCATTTGAATAATCAGCTCACACCTAGGCGGGAGCGGCTCCTCCGCGGCCCCGCGCACCTCTGCGCGCCTCCGCCACCGCCCCGCGCCGGGGGACACGGCTCCACCTCATCCCGATCCCGGGGGACACGGCTGCCACCTCATCCCGATCCCCGGGGACATCATTCCCACCCCATCCCAACCCCGGGGACATCATTCCCACCCCATCCCGATCCCCGGGACATCATTCCCACCCCATCCCAACCCCGGGGACATCATTCCCACCCCGCTCCCCGGCCAGCCCCGACGGGATCAGCCCCCTCCCCAAAATCCCCGGTCCCCTCCCCGCGCACCTTCGCTCCCCGCGGCGAGCGGGCCCCGGGGCTCTGCCTCCCCCGGCAGGACGGGACGCGGCTCTTCCCGGCAGGAAAACCGGGGCTGAAGGGAGCGGGGAGAGCAGGGAAAGGGGCGGGCAGCGCGGGGGACGGCCCGGAGCGGGTCCCGCTCCCGGTGTGGATCCCGGTGCGGTCCCGGTGCGAATCACGGCGCGGATCCCGCTCCTGGTCCCGGTGCTGATCCCGGTGCGATCCCGGTGCGATCCCGGTGCGATCCCGGTGTGATCGCGGTCCTGATCCCGGTGTGATCGCGGTCCTGATCCCGGTGTGATCCCGGTGCGATCCCGGTGCGATCCCGGTGCTGATCCCGGTGTGATCGCGGTCCTGATCCCAGTGTGATCCCCGCGCGGTCCCGGCGCGGTCCCGGCGCGGTCCCGGTGCGGATCCCGGCGCGCTCCGTCGGGGCAGCGCCGCTGCCGGGAGCGCGGAAAAGCAGGAAAGGAGGGAAAGAGGAAGGAAGGGAAGGAAGGAAGGAAGGACAGACGGGTGACCAAAATCACACCCCCCCTCCCCGCGGGTCTCAGCCCCCCCCTGCTGGCGGGGGGACACGGGAGGTGACAGGGAGGGACCCCCGTCCCCGCCGCCCCCTCCCAGCGCCCGCCGGGAGCATCCCCTCCGCTGCCGTGAATTCCCACCCAGATCTGCCCACCGTCGTGGAAAAAAAACACAAAAACACCCAAACAAAACAACAAACCCAAACCGCCAGCCTGATTGATTTTGTTTGTTTGATTATTTATTTATTAATCTATTTATTTAATTACTTATTCATCCACTGAGCTTGCGCTCTCCAGCGGGGGCTCCCCTACATGGCCGAGAGTTTTTAACCACCCCCCTCCCAAAAAAAAAATCCTCCAGGGTTCTTCCCCCGCGCTCCCAAATCCCTCAGGATCCGTGGCCAGAAGGAAAACAACCTCCTATCGCGATAGCCGCGGCGATAGTCGCAGCGCGCCTCCCCCCCCCAGGCGTTTTCTGCCGGGATTTGGGGGGATTTGGAGGAGATTACCCCCCCCAAGAGGGGGGGACACCCCAAAAAGAGGGAGGAGCCGCCCCCACGGCGGTGGCGGGGCGCCCTCTGTCGCCGGCTGCGACACCCCGGGGTGGGGGGGACACGCGGGGACCCTCTCGGGGTGCGCACCCCCAAAACCGCCTGGGGCACCCCAAGCGCCGGATCCGCCTTTCCAGAGGCTCGGGAAGGCGGAATTCTGGCAGGACGGGCACGCTCGGGGATGCTGCTCTCCGCTCCTGGCCGCGTCCAGATGTTCAAAGGTCACCCGGGATTTTCATTCCTTGGAGTTTTGGACCCTCCAGGACGTTCCTACTGCCCCAAGCACTGAAATCCCGCTTTTCCACAATCCCCGCACCCTGCTCCATCCCACGGGAACAACCACAGCCACTGGTGGGATTGGGTTGTCCCAGGAGGATTGTGCTCCCCATAAAAAGAAGGTTTTTAGGAATACCAGCGCTGCTAAAAATGAAAATTTTTCCGTTGTGTCTTATTTAAACATCGGAACGAGCGAGTTGCCGGCCATCTCCACCTGATTTCTTCTCTTTAATATTTAACCAATATTTATTTTAAATTTAATTTTGAAATGATGCTCTTATTTGCATTGGGAGCCATGGCTGGGGAGGCAGCTCCCACTTCCCGAGGGATGGCTGGAGCATGGATGGGCTTTTTCCACTTCCAACCCTTCCCTCCAACCCGAGGATAATTATCCCCCTTCTCCTGATAATTATCATCATTAATCCAGGATAATGAACTCTCCCAATTGTGCTGCTCCTCTGACAGAAAGGTTTTTTCCCCTTGAATTCAGGAAATTGGGAATGGAAGAGCCGCCCTTCAGGAGGAGTGCCGGAGACAAAAGGCAACTTGTGGGATTTATTGAAGGTTTCCCCTGATAAGACACGGAAATTATGGATGGATGAGCGCCTGGAATGACTTCAGGAAGAGGTGGGAGATGGGAAGAGTGAAGATGGATGGGCAGGAAAACTCTCATTGCTCCTGTGCTGGGTTTATTCCCAATTTTTCCTGCAGGATCCATCTTTCCCAGGAGCTTCCAACAAGAAGAACAAATCACGGGAGGATGAGGGTGAGGATGAGGATGAGGATGAGGATGAGGATGATTCACATCCCTGGAGCTGGGAATTCAAGCCCTCCAGGAAAAGCCAGGAGCACATCCCAAGGTCACACCCAGCACCAATTTGGGAACAGGATCCCACAAATCCCATACAGTGGGAAAAGCCACTTGAAGGATTCCAAATTCCCTCTTTTTCCCCACCCACAGAGGCTCAGCTCTGGAACAGGTGCCAGGATTCCCAATATTGACTCGACCATTTGAGGAACTCTCCAAACGACTCCCTCCTAATTAGATTCCACGTTAAACGGGGGCTGCTTAATTCCAGGAAAGATTTTTTCCATGGCCTTAGCAAGGCTAACAAAGGAAAAACTGGGAGGGTGCAAAAATTTTGTCTCTTTGGTATCCCATCCCTTTTAATTCTGGAATGAAATCCTTCAATCCCAGGATCTCAGGGGCAGGCAAATCTTCATCCACAAGGATTCCTGAGGATGCAGACAGCGGGGATAAATCCCTATTTCTGGAATTTTCACTCCCTGTTTCCACGTCCCTCCCTGCTCTGTAATTATCCAGTGTGCAGATGAAGGGAAGGAGCTGCTGGGAAAAAAAAAGAAAATAAAAGAAAAATAAAAGAAGGAGATGCCCAGATCGAGGGGAAAAGGGGAGAAAGTCTCCCTGACATCCCAGGAAAATCCTGCCCTGGATGTTTTCTCCCGCCAGGCAGGGGAATTTTCACCTGAACTGAAATATCCAGGTTTTGGGTTCATCCCGGGAAATATTTTTGATGTTTAATGATCGGTTGCTGAAAACTGCAATGTCCTTGGGTTTCCCCAAGAAGAAAACAAACAGGGAGAAAATGGAATCTGGAGCCTCCTCCCAAAACCCTGGGCTTTAATAGCTCCCTGTTATTTCCCAACAAAACCCCTGGAGAGCTTCCAGCCTGACTGAGGTGCTTCTATTCCCACCGGGAATTCGCTGCTCGGGGCAGGGGGATGAGCGACAGAATTAACGCACCCAATTCCCAAATTCCTCACCAGCAGAGATGCGCCCATCCAACCATTTGGGGATGGAGGGATTTGGAGGAGGGAAAGCGGATCCCGGCTTTCCCAGCGCTGCTTTTCCAAGGATATCCATGGGATACAGCCTCGCCGAGGATTCTGAGGGACATTTATAGCCCTGTGAGTCATTCCCTGCCTCGTTTAAACCAGCTAGACCTGGCCAAGACCTTGAAAATAGCTCCATTTATCCCGAGCGCCTCCGGGTATAAATAGCCCCGCGGAGCAGCTCTGCTCAATTTGTGTCACCCCAAGCCAGGGCACCCCGTTTTTTCCCGGGAATGAGGTGTCCCTGGCACGGCAAAACAGCCGGAGCAGAGATTCCTGCTTCCAAAAAAATTAAAAAAAAAAAAAAAAAAAAAAAAAAACCCACGGGAGCTTGGGATCCGGTGCCTGTCTGGGAGTCTGACCACTAATAGCAGGTCAGGATCACCCCATAAATCTCGGGGTCGGCACAATCCCGGCTCTGTGACAGCGGGAAACTCGGATCCACCCCCTCCAAAAAAAAACCTTTGGGAATTCCGGACCCTGCAGGTCGCTGCCACCTGCCAGGGGATTTTCATCCCGAGGTTGGGGGGAAAAAAAATTCCATTTCTACTCAGGGGTTTTCAAATTTTGGTTGTGGGATCAGGCTGATTTTGTTGGATGAATGGGAGTTCTGTGATTTTTCGGATGGAAAACCACCTCAGGTTGAGGAGCCTGGAAAAGGTGGGAAATAGGGAATTTCAGGCTGCCTGTCCCGAGTGGGAGGATGGCACAGCTCATCCCAGCCAAAGTGACTCTCGTGGCCAGAATCCAGAGTAATTCCAAGAATTTTTGGGCTACTAAATCCAGTGGTTCTGGGCTACTAAATCCAATGGATTTGGGCTACAAATTCCAATGCTTTCAGGCTAGTAAATCCGATGGTTTTAGGGCTACTAAATCAAATGGTTTTGGGCTACTAAATCCAGTGGTTCTGGGGCGACTAAATCAAATGGTTTTGGGCTACTAAATCCAATGGTTTTGGGCTACTAAATCCAATGGTTCTGGGCTACTAAATCCAATGGTTCTGGGCTACTAAATCCAATGGTTTTGGGCTACTAAATCCAATGGTTCTGGGCTACTAAATCCAGTGGTTTGGGACTACTAAATCCAATGGTTTGGAGCTACTAAATCCAATGGTTTTGGGCTACTAAATCCAATGGTTTCAGGCTACTAAATCCAGTGGTTTTGGGCTACTAAATCCAATGGTTTGGAGCTACTAAATCCAATGGTTTTGGGCTACTAAATCCAATGGTTTCAGGCTACTAAATCCAATGGTTCTGGGCTACTAAATCCAATGGTTCAGGCTACTAAATCCAATGGTTCTGGCCTACTAAATGTAATGGTTTTGAGCTACTAAATCCAATGGTTTTGGGGTACTAAATCCAATAGTTCTGGGCTACTAAATCCAATGGTTCAGGCTACTAAATCCAATGGTTCTGGGCTACTAAATCCTATGGTTCTGGGCTAATAAATCCAATAGTTTGGAGCTACTAAATCCAATGGTTCGGGGCTACTAAATCCAATGTTTCTGGGCTACTAAATCCAGTGGTTTTGGGCTACTAAATCCAATGGTTCTGGGCTACTAAATCCAATGGTTTTGGGCTACTAAATCCAGTGGTTTTGGGCTACTAAATCCAATGGTTTAGGGCTACTAAATCAAATGGTTTTGAGCTACTAAATCAAATGGTTCTGGGCTACTAAATCCAATGGTTTTGGGCCACTAAATCAAATGGTTCTGGGCTACTAAATCCAATGGTTTTGGGCTACTAAATCCAATGGTTTTGGGCTACTAAATCCAATGGTTTTGGGCTACTAAATCAAACGGTTTTGGGCTACTAAATCCAATGGTTCTGGGCCACTAAATCCAATGGTTTTGGGCTACTAAATCCAATGGTTTTGAGCTACTAAATCCAATGGTTTTGGGCTACTAAATCCAATGGTTCTGGGCTACTAAATCCAATGGTTTGGGAGCTACTAAATCCAATGGTTCTGGGCTACTAAATCCAATGGTTCTGGCCTACTAAATGTAATGGTTTTGAGCTACTAAATCCAATGGTTTTGGGGTACTAAATCCAATGGTTTCAGGCTACTAAATCCAATGGTTCTGGGGCTACTAAATCCAATGGTTTTGGGCTACTAAATCCAATGGTTTTGGGCTACTAAATCCAACGTTTTGGGCTACTCAATCCAATAGTTTTGGGCTTCTAAGTCCAATGGTTCTGGGCTACTAAATCCAGTGGTTCTGGGCTACTAAATCCAATGGTTCTGGGCTACTAAATCCAATGGATTTGGGCTACTAAATCCAATAGTTCTGGGCCACTAAATCCAATGGTTTTGGGCTACTAAATCCAATGGTTTTGGACTAATATATCCAATGGTTCTGGGCTACTAAATCCAATGGATTTGAGGTACTAAATGCAATAGTTCTGGGCTTCTAAGTCCAATGGTTTAGGGCTACTAAATCCAATAGTTTTGGACTACTATATCCAATGGTTCTGGGCTACTAAATCCAATGGATTTGGGCTACTAAATCCAATGGTTTATGGCTACTAAATCAAATGGTTTTGGACTATTAAATCCCATGTCTTTGGCCTCCTAAATCCAATGGTTTTGGGCTACTAAATCCGATGATTTTGAGCTGGTAAATCTAATTATTTTAGCCTGTAAATCCAGTGCTTTTGGCCTCTTAAATCCAATGGTTTTCGGGCTATTGAATCCAGGGATTTTGGCCTGCTAAATCCAGCAGTTTTGGCTACTAAATCCTGTGCCTTTGGCCTCTTAAATCCAATGTTTTTGGGCTACTAAATCCAATTATTTTGACCTGGTAAATTTAATGTTTTGGCCTGTTAAATCTACTGCTTTGGGCCTCTCAAATCCAATGTTTTTGGGGCTACTGGATCCAGGGAGTTTGGCCTGCTAAATCCAGTGATTCCAGGCTGCTAAATTCAATGTTTTCTGGCCACTAAAACTCTAAACCCAGGGAAGAGCTGATCTGCAGAGAAAAGCTCCGTGATGGCAGCAGCTCCAACTCTCTCCAAACATTTCTCCCCTCTTCACTCTGATTTTTTATTTTTTTTATTTTTTTTTCCCCCCCTCAGAAGGAAACAGTGCCCAAATCAACACCCTCCCTGGGAAGTTTTTTTTTCTGCTGGAAAAACTTCCAATCAGCTGCATTCCCGAGCTGGGCTCATTTTTTTCACAGCTCTCTGAGTGGGTTTTGTTTTGGTGCCAGAGTAAAGAGCTGCAGGGGCAGGCTGCGAGCAGGATTTTGGGGAATTAGGGTGGGCTCTGACCTGCATTCCCAGCTTGGGAAAAGCCAGGTTATCCCCTCAACATCCCAAAACGCTTCTCCTGGGAGGCGAGGCCGAGATTTGGAGGTGTTTTGCAGCTTTTCCAGAGGGTGGGACGAGCTTAACCAGAGCTTTTTAAAGCTCTCCCACCTTTGCCTCCTCTCTTCCTCCTGGCTCGGTGTGGAACAAGACTGCTACAGATCCCGCTGGAGCAGAATACACTGGGAGGCTTTTTTTTTAATTTTTTTTAATTTTTTTTTCCCCTCGGAAAATATTTCCCGTGCCCGCAGGCTGCGGTGACAGCGAACATTCCTGGCGCGGGGAAAAGCATCACCCTGCGGGATGGCTGGGGCTCCCAGCCCTCCCCTTGCCAGGGTGCGATCCCCAGGGATCCGCACAAAAAGCCTTTTTTATTCCCCCACCGCCTCGTTGTTTTTTTTTCCAACAGGGAAAGGGGAAAAAGAGGAGCTGGCGTGTGTCCCCCCCTCGGGAATATCCAGGGGAGCCCTGCTCGGGAAAAAGGGAGGATTGTTAAAAAAATAAAAAAAATAAAAATAAAAACACACACACCTCGGATCCGGAGCAGGGAAGTCGGGGCTGCGGTTGTGAATCAACAGAGCTGCTGCTATTTCCAGCTTTTTTTGGGAGCAGGGATGGAGCCCCCCCGCCCCGCCCCAGCCGCCGTTCCCAAGCCAGGTGTGCGCAGAGGGATTTTGGGAGCCACGTGGCACACACGTGGATTTGTTCCTTCTCTGAGCTTCCACGGGCAGAAAAACCACCCAGCAGAACACGCAGAAATAGCCACAAGATCTTAATTTTAATTTTATTTTTTTTTTATGGGTTGGAAGGGAGCTTAAAGCTCGAACTATCCAACCATGGGCAGGGTCGCTCTCCTCTGTCCCAGATTCCAGTCCCACCCAGCCCTCATCCCACCGGGAAGCAGCCAGGGCTCCCCTTATCTGCATCTGATTCAATCTCTGCCCGGCAGACAGAGCATTCCCGCCGGGAATGAAATCCCGGCTCGTCAAGCCCGGCTCCGCTCGGGAACGGCGGGGCTGCTCCTTATCTCCTGAGATAGCGGCTGGGATGTGCCGGGATTTACCTGAGGGAGCGCCGGGATTCGGGTTTGGGCTGCGGGGTTTGTCCCGGGTTTCACTGCGAGGGTGCAGGAACATCCCAGCTTGCAGGATAAGGGTGGCACAGAATCCAAATTTCCCCAATTAGCATCCCAATTCCCACTGTGAGTGTCCCAATTTCCACAGTGAACATCCCAATTCCCACAGCTAAAATCCCAATTCTTACAGTTAAAATCCCAATTTCCCAATAACATCCCAATTCCCACAGTTAAAATCTCAATTCCCACAGTGAACATCCCAATTCTTCAATGAACATCCCAGTTCTTACAGTGAACATCCCAATTCCCCAATGAACATCCCAATTCCACAATGAACATCCCAATTTTCCCAGTGAACATCCAAATTCCCACATGAACATCCCAAATCTTACACTGAGCATCCCAATCCTTACAGTGAACATCCCAATTCCTACAATTAAAATCCCAATTCTCCAATGAACATCCCAATTTTCCCAGTGAGTATCCCAATTCCCCAATGAACATCCCAAATCCCACAATTAAAATCCCAATTCTCCAATGAACATCCCAATTTTCCAGTGAACATCCCAATTCCCACAGTTAAAATCCCAATTCCCGCAGTGAACATCAAAATTTCCACAGTGAACATCCCAATTTTCCCAGTGAGTATCCCAATTCCCCAATGAACATCCCAAATCCCACAATTAAAATCCCAATTCTCCAATGAACATCCCAATTTTCCAGTGAACATCCCAATTCCCACAGTTAAAATCCCAATTCCCGCAGTGAACATCAAAATTTCCACAGTGAACATCCCAATTTTCCCAGTGAGTATCCCAATTCCCCAATAACACCCCAAATCCCACAGTTAAAATCCCAATTCCCCAATACCATCCTAAATCCCGCAGTTAAAATCCCAATTTCCCCAATGAACACCCCAAATCCCACAGTTAAAATCCCAATTCCTCAATGAGCATCCCAATTCTCCAATAACACCCCAAATCCCACAGCTAAAATCCCAAATCCCACAGTTAAAATCCCAATTCCCCAATGAACACCCCAAATCCCGCAGTTAAAATCCCAATTCCCCAATGAGCATCCCAATTCCCCAATAACATCCCAAATTCCCACAGTTAAAATCCCAAATCCCGCAGTTAAAATCCCAATTCCTCCAGTGAACACCCCAAATCCCGCAGTTAAAATCCCGATTTCCCCAGTGAACACCCCAAATCCCACAGTTAAAATCCCGATTTCCCCAATGAACACCCCAAATCCCACAGTTGGAAATCCCAATTTCCCGCAGTTAAAATCCCGATTTCCCCAATGAACACCCCAAATCCCACAGTTAAAATCCCAATTTCCCGCAGTAAAAATCCCAATTTCCCCAGTGAACACCCCAAATCCCACAGTTAAAATCCCAATTTCCCGCAGTAAAAATCCCAATTTCCCAGTGAACACCCCAAATCCCGCAGTTAAAATCCCAATTTCCCCAATGAACACCCCAAATCCCGCAGTTAAAATTCCAAATCCCGCAGTTAAAATCCCAATTCCCCAATGAACACCCCAAATCCCACAGTTAAAATCCCAAATCCCCCAGTTAAAATCCCGAATTTCCCCAGTGAACACCCCAAATCCCACAGTTAAAATCCCAATTCCACAGTTAAAATCCCAATTTCCCAATGAACACCCCCAAATCCCGCAGTTAAAATCCCAATTCCCCAATGAACACCCCAAATCCCACAGTTAAAATCCCAAATCCCACAGTTAAAATCCCGATTTCCCCAATGAACACCCCAAATCCCACAGTTAAAATCCCAATTCCCCAATGAACATCCCAATTCCCCAGTGAACACCCAAATCCCACAGTTAAAATCCCAGTTCCCACAGTTAAAATCCCAATTTCCCGTAGTTAAAATCCCAATTCCCCAATGAACACCCCAAATCCCGCAGTTAAATTCCCAGTTCCCACAGTTAACATCCCGATTTCCCCAGTGAACACCCCAAATCCCGCAGTTAAAATCCCGATTTCCACAGTGAACATCCCAATTCTCCAATGAACACCCCAAATCCCGCAGTTAAAATCCCAATTTCCCGCAGTTAAAATCCCGATTTCCCCAATGAACACCCCAAATCCCGCAGTTAAAATCCCAGTTCCCCAATGAACACCCCAAATCCCGCAGTTAAAATCCCGATTTCCCCAATGAACACCCCAAATCCCACAGTTAAAATCCCAATTCCCCAATGAACATCCCAATTCCCCAGTGAACACCCCAAATCCCGCAGTTAAAATCCCGATTTCCACAGTGAACATCCCAATTCCCCAGTGAACACCCAAATCCCACAGTTAAAATCCCAATTTCCCGCAGTTAAAATCCCAATTTCCCAATGAACACCCCAAATCCCACAGTTAAAATCCCAATTTCCCCAATGAGCATCCCAATTCTCCAATAACACCCCAAATCCCACAGTTAAAATC
This sequence comes from Luscinia megarhynchos, assembly GCA_034336665.1. NCBI lineage: Eukaryota > Metazoa > Chordata > Aves > Passeriformes > Muscicapidae > Luscinia > Luscinia megarhynchos. The sequence goes on along the minus strand of CM067565.1, from coordinate 110,945,254 downwards.
CCAAATCCCGCAGTTAAAATCCCAATTCCTCAATGAGCATCCCAATTCTCCAATAACACCCCAAATCCCACAGTTAAAATCCCAAATCCCTCAGTTAAAATCCCAATTCCTCAATGAGCATCCCAATTCTCCAATAACACCCCAAATCCCACAGTTAAAATCCCAAATCCCTCAGTTAAAATCCCAATTCCTCAATGAGCATCCCAATTCTCCAATAACACCCCAAATCCCACAGTTAAAATCCCAAATCCCGCAGTTAAAATCCCAATTCCTCAATGAGCATCCCAATTCTCCAATAACACCCCAATTCCCACAGTTAAAATCCCAATTTCCACAGTGAACATCCCAATTCTCCAATGAACATCCCAATTCCCACAGTTAAAATCCCAGTTCCTCAATGAACATCCCAATTCTCCAGTGGACATCTCAAATCCCTCAGTTAAAATCCCAATTCCTCAATGAACATCCCAATTCTCCAGTGAACATCTCAAATCCCTCAGTTAAAATCCCAATTCCTCAATGAACATCCCAATTCTCCAGTGAACACCCCAAATCCCACAGTTAAAATCCCAAATCCCACAGTTAAAAATCCCAATTCCCCAATGAACACCCCAAATCCCGCAGTTAAATTCCCAGTTCCCACAGTTAAAATCCCAATTATTTCCCCAGTGAACACCCCACTTTTCCCAGTTAAAATCCCAATTATTTCCCCAGTGAACACCCCACTTTTCCCAGTTACCATCCCGATCCCCCAACTTTCCACCGGGAGCACACAACTTTCTTTCCCCCCGCGCTTCCCCCACAAACCCCCCGCGGCGGGACCGCATTCCCAACCCTCCGCCGCCCCCCGCCGCATCCCGGATTTCCACTCCCCGCCGCTTTTCCCGGCCCCGACCCCGCTCCCATTAGCGCCTCGTCGGCTCCCGGCAGCAGGGCGAGGAAATCCGCGGGCCTTGTGATGCAGAGCCCCCGCGGCGGCGGCAGGATGTTTCCTGGGATGAGGACCTGGAATTCGGGAAGCGTCCCCGCATCCCGCTGCTCCATGGAGATGCTGATGCGGCCTCGGGAAGGGAGGGGAGGATTCCGTCCCTGCAATCCGCCCCCACCTCACCTGCAGCGCCTCCCCAAAAAAAAAATTAAAAAAAAATAAAAATTGGGATGCTCCAGTCCCGCTCCTGGACACCCCAGAATTCCAAGGCGTTTCCTGACGGGATTCACCCATGGAAAAGCTTTGGTGACCCGAAAAGGGGATTTTTGGCCAAGGTCCAAATCATCCCATATGGAATTTTACATCTCGCCGTGTCCTATTTGGGAAGCTTTGGGAAAAGGGGAATCAAACCTCAGGCCTGGGATGCTCCGAATCCCTCAGGATTGATCCCTGATGGAGTTTGGGATGGGAGCCAGTGGCATCATTCCCATTATTCCCAACATTCCCATTATTCCCATCATTCCCATCATTCCCTTCATCATTCCCATTATTCCCATCACTCCCATCATTCCCATCATTCCCATCATTCCCATTATTTCCCATCACCATTCCCATTATTCCCATTATTCCCATCACTCCCATTATTCCCATCACTCCCATTATTTCCCATCATTCCCATTATTCCCATCATTCCCATCATTCCCATTATTCCCATCATCATTCTCATTATTCCCATCATCCCCATTATGCCCATCATTCCCATTATTTCCCATCATCATTCCCATTATTCCCATCATTCCCATCATTCCCATTATTCCCATCATCATTCTCATTATTTCCCATCATTCCCATTATTCCCATCATCATTCCCATCATTCCCATCATCATTCTCATTATTTCCCATCATTCCCATTATTCCCATCATCATTCCCATCATTCCCTTCATCATTCCCATTATTCCCATCATCATTCCCATTATTTCCCATCATGATTCCCATTATTCCCATTATTTCCCATCATTCCCATTATTTCCCATCATCATTCCCATTATTCCCATCATCATTCCCTAAGGATGTGGGGAAAGACCAAAAGTCTGGCTCCTGCTCAGGATTTATCCAGAGGAAGACGTGGAAGCTCCAAAGGGAAAATCACCTCATTTGGGAGCAAGCTGGGAGCAATCCCAGTTATCTCCCAGCGGGCTCCAGCTGGGTGATGAAATCAGGGATAATCCCAAGCTCCAGGCAGATCACAACTTCCCAATCAGCTCCCACTGCTGCATTCCCCACGCTGGGATTTCGACAAAATGGAAATGCTGTTGAGAATAAAAAACTGAAAATTCCAGAGCCGCCTTGTTCCAAGAGGGGTTTTTTTTTTTGGGAAGAGGCAGTTTGGGATCTTGGCTGGGATCATCCCCATCCCCTTCCCTCCTCCCAGAAGGAATTGTGTCATTCCAGGTGCTGACATCATCAGGGAGCTCTGCCCTGCTGCTCCTGGCACAAAGAAAATCCCAAAATTTTCCCCTCCTCCATCCCAGTCTCCTCCTGCTTCCACACGGGAAGGGCAGCTCTGCCAGTGAAATTATGGAAAACCCACATTCCACCCCCTCCAAATCCCTTTGGGATTCTGTGTCATGGACGAGGCAGAGCCCAAAAGGATCATTTTTCCAGGAGCTTCCCAGATTTCAGTTTAAAACATCCAGAAATATTCCCTAAATCCCACGATTTGGGAACAAAGAGATGTGAAGCACTGTTTTTTAAGGAAAATCATGGAATTCCAGCTCAGTTAAAGCTGGAAACATCCAACCATCCCCCCACCACTAAACATTCCCAAGTTTTTAAATCCCTCTGGGAACTGGGATGCCTGGGCAGCAGGTTTTCCAACCTTTTCCATGAGGAATTTTCCCCTAAAATCCATTTGGACGTGGCCACACCTCCATTGCCCCCACCCCAGTTTTGCCTCCCAAGGATTTATCCCAGAAAAAAATAAATTCATTCCCTTCCCAGCATTCCCATGATCCCAGAATTCCACGGACGCCTCGGCAGGCGGGAGCAGTGTTTGACTGAAATAATTTTATTTGAACACAATTCCCTGTTTCAACATTTTTAAGGAGCGGGGTGGGGGGTTGTTTAAGATGGATTCAGTTTTAATCACTTTAATGGGATTTTTCTGGTTTTTCACGGAATCGCTTCCAAATGGTCCTGATTAACCCTCCCGAATCAACACGCTTAAGGGCAGAGCACACAATTATCCCCACAAATGAGCTGCTGACGGAGCTCTGGCCCCGGATTCCCTTTTCCTGCTCGTATTCCTTGAGGAAAAGGGGCAGCACCCCATGGATCCCTTCCCCAAATCATATTCCTTAAGGAAAAGGGACAGCATCCCATGGATCCCTTTCCCAACTCAAATTCCATGAAGAAAAGGTGCAGCACCCCATGAATCCCTTTCCTAACTTGTATTCCCTAAGGAAAAGGGAAGATCAGCCCCAGTTTCCCTTTCCCAATTTATATTCCCTAAGGAAAGGGGCAGCATCCCATGGATCCATTTTCCTGCTCATATTCCCTAAGGAAAAGGGAGGATCAGCCTCAGTTCCCCTTTCCCAATCCATATTCCCTAAGGGAAAGGGGCAGCACCCCATGGATCCCTTTCCCAACTTGTATTCCCTAAGGAAAAGGGGCAGCACCCCATGGATCCCTTTCCCAGCTTGTATTCCCAAAGAAAAAGTGGCAGCACTCCATGGATTCCTTTCTTAAATCATATTCCCTAAGGAAAAGGGGCAGCACCCCATGGGTCCCTTTCCCAACTTGTATTCCTAAAGGAAAAGAGGCAACACCCCATGGATCACTTTCCCAAATTTTATTCCCAAAGGAAAAGGGGCAGCACTCCATGGATCCCTTTCCCAGCCCATATTCCATAAGGGAAAAGGGGGGATCAGCCCCCGTTCCCCTTTCCCTGCTCATATTCCATGAGGAAAACGGGCAGCACCCCGTGGATCCCTTTCCCAAATTGTATTCCATGAGGGAAAGGTGCAGCACCCCATGGATCATTTTTCCTGCTCATATTCTCTAAGAAAAAGGGAGGATCAAACTCAGTTTCCCTTTCCAAACTCACATTCCCTAAGGAAAAGGGGTAGCACCCTATGGATCCCTTTCCCAACTTGTATTCCCAAAGGAAAAGGGACAGCACCCCATGGATCCATTTTCCTGCTCATATTCCCTAAGGAAAAGGGAGGATCAGCCTCAGTTCCCCTTTCCCAATCCATATTCCCTAAGGGAAAGGGGCAGCACCCCATGGATCCCTTTCCCAACTTGTATTCCCTAAGAAAAAGAGGCAGCACCCCATGGATCTCTTTCCCAAATTGTATTCCATGAGGGAAAAGGTGCAGCACCCCATGGATCCCTTTCCTAGCTTGTATTCCCTAAGGAAAAGGGAAGATCAGCCCCAGCTCCCCTTTCCCAATTCATATTCCCTAAGGAAAGGGGCAGCACCCCATGGATCCCTTTCCAAACTCACATTCCCAAAGAAAAAAGACCAGTACCCCATGGATCCCTTTCCCAACTTGTATTCCTAAAGGAAAAGAGGCAAAACCCCATGGATCCCTTTCCCAGCTTGTATTCCCTAAAAAAAGGGGCAACACCCCATGGATCTCTTTCCCAAATTGTATTCCATGAGGGAAAAGGGCAGCACCCCGTGGATCCCTTTCCCAGCTCACATTCCCAAAGGACATCCCATGGATCCCTTTCCCAGCTTGTATTCCCAAAGGAAAAGATGCAGCACCCCGTGGATCCCTTTCCTAGCTCACATTCCATGAAGAAAACGGAGGATCAGCCCCAGTTCCCCTTCCCCAGCTCACATTCCCTAAGGAAAAGTGAGGCTCAAACCCTGGATCCCCTTCCCCACATTCCCTGAGGGAAAAGAAGGAGGAAACCAGGGGAAAACCTCCAGCTCCTGCCAGTTTTTAACTCCAACACCCCAAAAACGCTCAGATCCCTGGAAAAGCTGGGATGGGATCACTGGGATAACCTCAGACTACCCCACGGGATCCCATATTCCCGTTATCCCAACCCAGGCAGGGATGTGGGATCACATCCCCTGGCTTTGGGCAAGGTGCAGCTTTTTTCCCAACTTCCCCAGGTGCAGGATTCTTTGGGAAATGTCAGAGTTCCTGCAGGATTAAGCAGGAGCCGGAGCAAACAGGAATGACATTATTGTAATTCCTGCCGTGCCCGGGTCATTTTCCAGCAATATCACAGCTCCCATAATTCCCAAATCCGGCTCCTTGCATCATCCTTCCCATTCCCTGCTCCCAGGTTTTTATGTATTCATCCCAGGGATAAAAGCAAAGAGGAGGAAAAGATAATTTCCTTCCTTTTCCTTCCTTTTCCCTTCCTTTTCCCTTCCTTTCTTCCTTGCACTTGGGCGAATTCAAACCCCACTGAAATTCCAGGGTTTTTTTTTCAATATCTTTTTAGGGAAGCATTTCCCAAATTTCCCCAGCACATCCTGCATTGTTTTAAGAACCTGCAGCAGCAATTCCCAGCACATTCCCCGGGAATTCCCTGTATCCCAGCCCTGGGATACAAAGATCTGGATGTGGAATTGATATCTGGAAAAGTCATCCAATCCCTAAAAATCCAGCCCTTCCCACTTCTCCGAGGAACAGGGAACAACCTCTGCCAGGAAAACACGGATTCGTTGCTTTTTTAGGGAATTCTGGGCAATCTGCTCCACAGGAATTCGCAGAGCAGAGGGGGAAAAACTGGATTTAAGGGAAAAATTACTCCTGGAAAAGCGGGAAAAGCGTGGAAGGAGCTGCTGCCAGGGAAAGGAATCGATTTTCCAGCGGTTTTTCCAGCTGTTTGCAGATGGGTTTGAGGTAGAATTTGGGATTTTCTCTTGGATTCCCAGGAAAAGCCTCTCCTCCTCTCGGGAGAGATCCAGGCTGGGAGAATGGCTGGGAAAGGGGAGAATCCATGGATTTGAGCGGGAGGAAAATTTTCTGAATAAAAAGAAGGAGCAGCTTCCCAATGAGGGCGTATCCAAGAATTCCAGCCCATCCCAGCGTCCCCATCCCGGCTCCCTGATTTCCTCCCTCTGGAGCTGCTCCAGCTTTTCTATTTCTGGACTCCATTCATCCCCAGCCGGCTTTCCATAAAAATTCCCGGTGCCTCCAGCCTGGCAAAACCTCCAGGAGCCCATAGGAAGCAGCAAAGCCTCCGGATCCAAAATTATTATGGAATGAGGGGGTGGGGAGGTGATGTCAGCCTGGATTTAGGGTGGATAATGCATCCCTCTGTCCCGGCTCTTCCCAAAAATTCACCACAACCACAGAGGGAGAGGCTTTGGAATACTCAGGGATTTAATTCAGAGTTGTCACTGCCCTCCCTGTGTTCTGTATTCCCAGTTCTTTCCCTCTCCAAAAATTTTGGGACACAGAGCTCCCAACGATGAGAACCACTCTTTATTCCCAGCCCGAATTCCTATGGAATTTGCTTCCCAGCGCCCCTTGGGGTGGAAATCCAAGCTCATCCATTGACGAATCCAGAAATATTCAGGCAAATTCCAGGCGCTGTCACAACACGAACCAGGATTTCTCACCCCTCCCAACCCGGGAGGAATTTTCCCAGCAGATTTATGGAAAAGAGAGAGAGAGGGAATTGCCAAATTCCTCGGGAGCTGAGGATCCTCGAGGCTGCAGGATAATTCAGGAATGGGAAGAGATTCCCTGCCCTCCTCGGCCATGCCAAAACGGGGCTTTGGGACAGCGTGGTCACCCCCATCCCATCCCATCCCGGCGGGAATTTCCTGCAGGAGCAGACACAGGAGCATTGAGCTCCTGGAATGCGGCAGCGGCTGCCAGCGCCCAGCAGCTCCCGGGAAAAGCGCCAGGCCGGGAAGAAGGAGCTGCAGTGTGGATCCCAGACTGGATAAACATCCCAGCTCCCACCTGGCATCGGGAACCAGCCCTGACCCGCGGCTCCACTTCCCGCCGGGAAACCTTTTCCAGCTTTTCCACCCAGAAAACACCCCGAGGAGCATCCACGCATCCGTGGAAGTGACATCCAGCAGCCAAAATTCCCGAATTTTGGAGGGATATTCACTTTTTTTATTTATCCCTTTTTATTTTTTTTTCCCCCTTAGCGTTCCTCCCCAAAATATTTCTCCAATGTATTCATAAACTCCTTTGCTTTCCAAAAAAAAATCCTGATTTTTTTCCCCCCCAGGAGAGAGCAGAAAATTCGGAGTTAAGAGGGGGAAAAACTTGGGAAGTTTCAAGATTTTTTTCTTTTTTTTCCTGGAATAAAGGTCATATTTTGGCCAAGAACCTGTTCCCAAAAATTCCCCAAAAAATTGGCGGTTAAAGAGGGGGGAAAAAAAAAAGATTCAAAATTGACTTTTCTGGAATTTGGGAAGGACGTTATTCCCACGGGAACGCCTTTAATCAGCGTTAAAAAAAAATTCCAAAGGGTAAGGATGGAATATTTCCAAATCCCAGGATTTGGCGGCTCCCAGGAGAGGGCAGCAAATCTCCACGTTTCGGGTTTTTCTCGGGAAAAAGAAAAAAAAAAATCGGGAAGGAGCAGAGGGGGAGGAGGAGGAGGCGGGGAAATTTGGGAGCGGCCCATGGAAGTGGGGCTGGAACACCGCGTCCTTTCTTCCAAATATTCTGGGATCGTGTGGAATTCACAGATTTCGGGGGAGATCCAAGGGGTGGAAAAGGGGAGCTTTAAATGGGAATTCCTCCAGAAAAATCCCACCCCATTTAGGGGTTCGTTCATTCCCAGCATCCACAGGCTCATTCCCACTTTTTTTTTGGGGATCCAGCCCCAGCTGAGGGAGCAGGACAGAGACCCCTGGACAGGGATAATGGGAATAAAGAGGAAAATTAACTGGATTCCAGGATAAGGAGAGCAGAGCAGCTCCCTTGGACACCGGGAAAACCACTGCCCACTAAATCCCAGGATGGTTTCCTTGGAATTCCTTGACTTAGAGGCTCCCTACAAACCCCAGATCTTAAAATCCCAGAACTGCTGATCCCAAAATCCGCAGATCCCAAGCGAATCCCATCTTTCCCTCGGCATCAGAGCAGGCTCCGAGTTTGGGATTTGGGGCAGAATCCCAGGATTTTATGGAATGGGAAGAAACCCGAAGCTTCCTGACCACAGCATCCTTATCCACCCTGGAATTGTCGCTCCTGCTCCTCCCAGCCCAGAGTTTTCCACGGAATTCTGGGATCACGGCGTGGCTCAAATCCGTGGTGGAGTTTCCTCCTTTACAGTAAAGGAGCCCCTGAAGGTTTCCTGTTGCTCCGGGGGGTGGAGGGGGCCCATGGAATCTGCTCCCATTGTTTAATCCCATTATTTTCCGGTCTCCCGCCGCCACGGGAACGCCCGGAGCTCCTGGGCTGGCACCCGGGATCCCACCGTGCTTTATCCCGCGTGGAATTGGGGGTGACAGCATTCCCTGGATCCCGGGGGTTCCCAGAGGGGTCAGTGCCGGCTGCACCATTCACCACGGTCATGAAAATCGTGAAAATCCACCTGTTTTCCCAGGATTTCCAAGCCCATTCCCAGGAGTATCAGATGGATCCAGGCAGTCAAGCTCCAAACTCCCAAAAATTCCCAATGTTTTGATTTTGGGATGGCTGAGGCGAGTTTACTCCATCATTTCGTGGCAAGGTTGGGAAAAATTGGATGAGGAGCAGCTGAGGGAGAAGGGAATGTTGGAAAAAAAGGAGGATTTGTGGCAGGAATTAGGTGGGAATTGGGCTCTGCTCCCAGGGAATAAAAGGTGGGATAAGAGGGAGGTTTAGGCTGGATATCAGGAAAACTTCTCTCCCAGGGCGGTGGTGGACCCCTTATTCCAGGAGGGATTTAAATCCAAGTTGGGGCGCCTGGATCAGTGCTGGATTAGGGTTGGGTTCCATGATTTCAGAGGCCTTTTCCAACTTCAATGATTCCTTTATTCCATGACTCTTTCTGTGATTCCATGACCCGGCCAGGGATAAGATTCCCTGCCAAAATTTTAAAAAAACCCAAACCCAGCAACCGATGTTTTAAAAAACCCCAAAAAGATGGGATTTCCTCCCGTTTTCACTCCCTCAAACCCCCAATTCCAGCAGAGACTCCAACTCCAGCTGCTCCTCACCTCTCCAAACCGGGAATGCCGCAGGGAATGCGGGATGAGGGATGCGTTGCCACGGCAACCATCCCTCCTCCATCCCCCCGCCTCCCGGCGGGGATGCGAGGGCGGGGCGCGGGCTCGGGGATGCGGGATTTGGGATGCGGAGCGGGGGAAGGAGCGGCTGGAGCGGCACTGCGCCGTTTGCCAGCGGAAATCCTGGAGCGCCGAGCTGCGCCGCGCTCCTCTTTCCGTGGAAAGCCGGCGTAGGGATGCGGGAGAGGGGGAAGATCCATCCCCGCTCTGCCTTCCGCTTTAAAAGGTCCGGATCTTCCCGGTCATCTGATCCAGGACTTTCCATCGGCGGCGGATCCCACCCCAGCGTCCTTCCCCCCGGCAGGAAGGCGTGAGGCTCCTCCAGTCCCTGGAAAACCGAGAGGTAAAATACTCCCGGCCGGCTTTCTCCTCGGCAGGGGGAATGAAATCCTGCAGATCTGCGGGGGCTCCTTGAGGAGGATGGCGTTGGTTTCCAGGCTGGGATGGGATTCATTCCTGGGCCGGGTTGGGATTCATTCCCAGGCTGGGTAGGGATTGATTCCCAGGCCAGGTTGGGATTAATTCCTGGGCTGGGTTGGGATTTATTCCCAGGCCATCCCAAACCATCCCAGGCCAGGTTGGGATTGATTCCCAGGCCAGGTTGGGATTAATTCCTGGGCCAGGCTGGGGTTCCAAGCCAGGTTGGGATTGATTTCCAGGCCAGGTTGGGATTGATTTCCAGGTCAAATTGAGGTTCCCAGGCCATCCCAGGCCAGGTTGGGATTGATTCCCAGGCCAGACTGGGGTCGGTTCCCAGGCCAGGTTGGCATTCCCAGCCCACCCCACCCGGTTTGAGGAGCCCCAGGCAGGGTTAACTCCCACCCCACAACCTCTGAGACCCCAAAAACCCTGGGATGCTCCAGCCCCAGCAGTGCCGTGCCCAGGCAGGGAGGGGGTCGACGGAGGGAGCTGAGGGAAGGCGGCTGCAGGTTCCCACCCCAAACGGCCCGTGGGATTCCCGCAGCCCATGGATCGCCTCCCGCCATGAGCACGGACGCCGAGCCGCTCCTGGCAGCCGGAATCCCGCTGTGGAGCATGTCCAGCTGGTCCAGCTCCCGCCCGCCGCCCAACAGCAGCGGCGCGGCGGCGGCGGAGGCGCCGGGGGAGGCGGCGGGGGTGGCGGGCATGGTGCTGCTGCAGTGCCTCTACGGGCTGCTGTGCCTGCTGGGGCTGGCCGGCAACGCGCTGGTCATCTTCGTCATCCTGCGCTACGCCAAGATGAGGACGGCCACCAACATCTACCTGCTCAACCTGGCCATCGCCGACGAGCTGCTGATGCTCAGCCTGCCCTTCGTGGCCACGGCGGCGGCGCTGCGGCGCTGGCCCTTCGGCCGCGCTCTCTGCCGGACCGTGCTGGGCGTGGACGGCCTCAACATGTTCAGCAGCGTCTTCTGCCTCACCGTGCTCAGCCTGGACCGCTACATCGCCGTGGTGCACCCGCTGCGCGCCGCCTCCTACCGCCGCCCGCGGGTGGCCAAGCTGGTCAACGGCGCCGTGTGGCTGCTGGCGCTGCTGGTGGCCTCGCCCATCCCCGTGTTCGCCGGCACGGCGGCCACCCGAGACGGCCGGGCGGTGGCCTGCGACCTGCTGTGGCCCAGCCCGGCGTGGGCGGCCGCTTTCGTGGTGTACAGCAGCGCGCTGGGCTTCGTGCTGCCCGTGGTGGCCATGGCGCTGTGCTACCTGCTGCTGGCCGGCAAGATGCGCGCCGTGGCGCAGGGCGTGGGCTGGCGGCAGCGGCGGCGCTCCGAGGGCAAGCTGACCCGCCTGGTGGTCACCGTGGTGGCGATGTTCGTGGTGTGCTGGCTGCCCTTCTACGTGGTGCAGCTGCTGGAGCTGCTGCTGCCCGGCCGGCTGGACGCCAGCGCGCACAACGCCTCGCTGCTGCTCAGCTACTCCAACAGCTGCGCCAACCCCATCCTGTACGCCCTGCTCTCCGAGAATTTCCGAAATTCCTTCCAGGGGGTGCTGCGCCGCTGCAGGGGGGCCGGGCTGTGCTGCTGCCGCGCCGGCGACGAGGACAGAGGGGACAGCGAGGACGAGGAGGAGCCGCTGGATTACTGCGCGGCGCCCCGCGGTGACACCAAGGGCTGCGTGTGTCCCCCCCTGCCCTGCCAGCAGGACCCCCTGCGCCCCCAGCCCTGCTGCGCGCCCGGGGCTCTGCTCCCCAAAACCACCCCTTTCTAAGGGGGACCCCGAAATCGGCGTGGAAAGGGGATGCCGCGTGGAGAGGGCCGCTCTCTCCGAAATAAAAAAGCCATAAAGGCTGGCGTGGGGTGGAGAGGATTCCGTGGGTTGAGTGGTTATTGGGGTTCCGGCGCTCGGGAGGATCCCGAAATCTGCTGGAGCACGCGGTCATCCCGATGAGTAATTAACAAATTCCCCTCTCTTCCCAAGGGAAAGGGATACACCAGGGAAAAAAAAATCCCAAAATCCATCAGCTCTGCTGCATCCGCAGCAAAATGAGATCACGTCGTGCACACATCCCTCCACTAAAAATTCCCAGGATTTAAGCACATCCAGGACCAAATTTCCACCCAAAAAACCAAAAAAACCAAAACAACCAAACCCAAAACCCAAAAAAACCCAAACAAACAAAAACAACAACCAAAAAAAAACCAGGAGAATGAAATGTTGGAACCCTGGGATGAGGAAGAGCACAAGGAACGAGCCACCCCCATCATATTTGGGGTTTAAATGCTTTTCTCCCATTTTAATCCCACTGGGGAAGTAACCAGCCGGGAATGTTTTTCATCCCGGTGCTGCCCCGGGTGTTCCGGGGTTTTCCTGGATTTCTGGAGGAATTTTTGGGAAGGGGAGAAAGAACATTCCCTCTAAACCAGGCTGGCAAAGCTTTATTGGCGTCCACACGGGATCTCCACGAGACAATTCCGGCACGCAGGGTAAAATTCCAAGAAATAAATAAGGATTTACAAACGGACATGGGGATGGCGAGGGGGGGATAAAACAGGGAGCGCCGGGAATTCAGAACTCCATAAGGAAGGAATTCGTGATAAGATAAAACTCCGCAGTGGGAATTTGAGATACGGCGGGGGGAGGAGGAGATTTTTGGGGGTGTGGTGGCAAAACCTCGGATCCACCCAGGAAGGAGCTGGATAAAAACCACTCCCAAGCCTTGTCCTTTTCCTCGGATATTTTCCCGAGTGACACCTTTATATTTTTGCTCTCTCTTTCTGGATAAGCACGGGATAATTCTGGATAATCGCAGCAGCTCCCTCCTTCCCGCTGCAGCCAAAATGCCCTAAAATAAACCTGACACATCCACAGACTCGCAGCCCTCGCTCCATGTGGTCCCACTTTAATCCATCCCAAGGGATCCACGGACGCGACCCTCCTGCCACCCAACCTTCTCTATTTTGATTTTCCCGGGGATTTGCAGCCGAGATTTAGCATTCCAGGCGGGGGGGGTGCCGAGTGCTGGGAAGTTCACAGGGTGGGAATGTGGGGGGACAGGACCCCTTGGCACTGATCCCAGGCTTCCAAAGCTTCTGCTGCTCTGGGATAATGTTTCACCGGCGTAAAGCTGCCAGAGCCCGCAGCAGCAGGAGCAGGACCCGCTCTGGCTGCCCAGGGAAGGATGGAGCTGGAAAACCAGAATTTCCCCCCCTCCCCAGCCCGTGGCTGGGAATGGATCCCGCCCCGTGGGAATGTTTTGCCTTGGGATAGAGTCAGCGCTGCACGAGGGAACAGGGAAAAATCCCTGTGGGCGGAAAGGCTCGTAAAAATATCCCAAATCCCACAATTTGAGGCAATTTATGGAAGGAGTTGGATGTGGCTCTGCAGCAAAGCGAACCTTTCCCACCAAACCCACCCCGGCAGCCTCCGTGTCCCTGTTTAACCTCCACATCCCGCGAAAAACAAACAAAAAAACAATAATAGTGGGAGAGAATGGGAACCAGGAATTCGAGTCCCACCTTGGTGACACCGAGCCGGGTCCCTGCTGTCACCAGGGGCTTAAGGTGACAAGTGCTTCCCGCAACATCTTCGCTCCTCCCTCCCTCGGCTAAAAACAAACCCCATCCCAAAGAAAAAACAGGAGCCTCCCAGCTCGGGAACACCGCGGGGATTTGGGTCCAGGTGTCCTTCCAATGTGCCCGCCTTGGTGTCATCCCGCGGATTCAGAGTCACTTCCACGCGGAGCCGTCCCTCCTGGGTTTTTCCTCGCGGTTTTCCCGGCTCGGGGAAAAGGGGAAGCTGAACGCCGGGGGAGGAGTGGAGCAGCCTCTGGGCGTCCCGCTGTCCCCGCTCTCCGGCTGCGAACCAGCAGCGCTTCTGCGAGTGGGGCCACCGCAGCTTTTCCCGAACCGCCGTGCCAAAATTCCAGCCGGGGGGCGGCGGGGAGGGAGCAAGGGCGGATAAATGTCACCCGCTCGGGCCTCGCTGTTCCCGTCCTGCCCTTCTGTCCCTCCCTACGGCTTCTGTGCAGAGGGCACGGGCTGCAGCCCCAGCTCCTTCTCGCGTGGGCCGCCGTACTTGTAATCCACGGAGCCGCGGCAGCAGCAGCGCTTCCCGGCCAGGTGGTAGCCCAGGGCCACCACGGCCAGCAGGCTCAGCAGGGCACCCGCGGCGATGCCCGCCAGCACCCCGGGGTGCAGCCGCTCGGCTTTGGGCGGCTTCGGGCTGGGCACGGCCGCGGTGGGCAGGACGGGCTCGGAATCCCCCGAGAGCTCTTCCTCCGCGCCCACGGGCGGCACGGGCACGCAGTCGGCGTCGCGGAACTGGTGGCCCCGGGGACAGTGGCACTGGTAGCCGCCGGGCGTGTTGGTGCAGTTGAAGGGGCAGTGCTCGCTCTCGCACTCGTCGATGTCGGCGCACACGTTGTCGCCGTCCAGCACGAAGCCCTCGGGGCAGAAGCAGTCCCCGCCGTCGTCGCACAGCGCCGGGCACTCGCTGGCGTTGCAGTACGGGCGGCACCGCGTGGAATTCCGCGGGTCCAGCGCGTAGCCCGGGTGGCAGCCGCAGCGGTAGCCCTGGGGCGACTCCTGGCAGAGCTGCTGGCACGGCGTCTTCCAGCAGGGCGGCAGCGGCTGGCAGCGCCCCTCCACCATGCTGTAGCCGCCGTGGCACTGGCACTCGAAGCCGCCCTTGGTGTTCACGCACTTGTGGTCGCACGGGCTGGGCTCGCTGGCGCAGTCGTCGATGTCCTCGCAGCCGAGCCCGTCGCTCGCCAGCCGGTAGCCCGTGGCGCACATGCACACGAAGGAGCCGTCGGCGGGCACGCAGTGGTGCTGGCACTGTCGCCCCCTCGCACGGCGAGCGGCACCCGCGCCCGTCCGCGCCCAGCACGGTGCCCTCGGGGCAGGAGCAGCGCGGCCGCCCCTCCAGCTCCGAGCACGCCCCCGAGCAGCCCCCGCCGCCCAGCTGGCACCGCCACGCTCCGGGAACGTCGCGGCTCCAGCGCGGCCCCGCGCCCTCGCCATCCTCGCAGCGCAGCTCCAGCCCCAGCGCGGGGATGAGCGCGGTGCTGCGCGGCGGCAGCGCCAGGAACTCGGCTCCGCGGGCTCCGAACGGCGTGGAGTAGGTGACGGCCACGCCGTGCGGGGCTGCCAGGCGGGGACAGCTGCCGCCGTAGCTGTACTGGCACAGGAAGCCGTCGGCCGCCTCCTCGCAGCGCCGCTCCTCCCAGCGCAGCTCCCGCGACACGGTCACGCAGAGCTCGCCGCAGCGCTGCCCCGACGGCGCCCAGTTGGTGTAGTCGGTGCTGCGGTCGCCCGTGACCCAGCGGAAGCCGCGGAGCCGCTGGCCGGGCTCGGTGCACGACAAGGAGGGCGACAGCGACAGCCCGAGCCACAGCCGCCCCTCGCGGTTCTGCAGCAGCAGCGCGATCGCCTCCTCGGCCACGGTGGAGCGCACGGTCATCAGGTGCCCGCCGCCCCTCCCGCAGCCCTCGCTGGCCCCCGAGAAGGGCCGCGACGCCCAGAACACGGCGAAGCACTCGTGCTCCAGGCACTGCGCGGCGGCGGGGGACAGCTCCCGGGGCTGGGCCAGCGCCGCCGTGCCCAGCAGCAGCGGCAGCAGCAGCGGCGGCAGCGGCATGGCCCGCGGAGGGCAGCGGAGCCGGGGCCGCTCCTCCCGGCCGCGGCCTTTATAGCGGCCCCGGCGGGGGCAGGAAGCGCCCGCGGGGCCGGGAGTGACCGCGGCGGTGAATCCCGGCCGGGCGCTGCCCCCGCCCCGGCTCCGCTCCCCTCCCGCATCCTCCCGGCGGCTCCGCCCCGGCAGCGCGGGGGGGCGGCGGGGAAGGCGGGCGAGGCTCGGGAAAAGGGGAGAAAGGACAGCCCGGGAGGGGGCTCGGGGCGGCAGCGGCGCCGGTGGGGGCTGTCACCGCGCTGGGGTCTTCGTCATCCCGCTGGGATCTTTGTCCCATGGCATCTTCATCATCCCGCTGGGATCTTCATCATTATCACCCCGCCGGGATCTTCATCATCCTGCTGGGATCATCATCACTCCTCTGGGATCTTTATCATCATCATCATCCCGCTGGGACCTTCATCATCCTGCTGGGATCATCATCATCTCTTTGGGGTCTTCATCACCCCGCCGGGATCTTCATAATCCCACTGGGATCTTCATCATCATCCCGCTGGGACCTTCATCATCCTGCTGGGATCATCATCATCCCGCTGGGATCATCATCATCATCATCATCATCATCATCATCATCATCATCATCATCATCATCATCATCATCACCCCACTGGGATCTTCATCATCATCACCCCGCCGGGATCTTCATGCTTATTATTTTTTAATAATGAGCAATGAATCGGCCTCTGGGACGAGCAGCGAGCCCCGATTTCCTCGGATCAGAGCAAGGAAGTTTCTTTATTAAACTTTATTGAACTTTATTGAACTTTACTGAACTTTGTCCTTTTTTTAAACCTCTGGGGTTTGTTTTGTCCTCTCACAACCCTGGGTGTTTCCCATAAACGCTGTGAGGCTGTGGGGGGAAAAGGGAAGTTGGGAGGAATATTAATACTATTATTATTATTATTATTATTATTATTATTATTATTATTATTATTATTATTATTATTATTATTATTATTATGTTAAATCTCATTGGACTTTTTGGATCTGCCAGAAAAACAGAAAAGAAATGGAATTTAATTCCAGCTGCAGGGATGAACCTCAAGGAGAAAGTGTCCATGGGGGAGCTTGGAACAAAGAGTTTCTCCAAGCAGGATCATTCCAGGAATTTTCTGGAGGGTTGGATAACTCTGACCTTTCCTGGCTTTAGGAACCCCTGTTGTTCCTACAATTTTCAGTTCTTATTCCACTTCTTTTTTTATTTTCTGCTTCTGTTCTCTGGAGAAAAACACCAAGGAAAAGAGAGAGAGAAAAAAAAAATATGGAAAACAGAGTGTGGTGAAGAAAGGAAAAAAAAAAACTAATAAATTTGTGTTCCTGATGTTTTTTGTTTTGTTTTGTTTTGCCAGTGACTGCAAACCTAGATAAAAAAAAAATTCCTCGCCAAGGTTTTTCTCCAGGAAAAAACAGAGCCTTCCCAAACAATGATCCCCAAAAGATAACGGGGGATTAATGAGGGATTCACTCTTCCCCAATCCCACTCATCTTTTCCCTGCCCCCTGACTCACCCCGCGGCTCTGACCCCCCGGATCCGGGATTTTCTCTCCACAGGGGGGAATTTTCGGGCTCCCTGGCAGGTTTTTGGGATGAGGTGGCCCCGCTGGAATGCTGGCAGCTGCCCAGGAGGGGATGGGAAGCGCTGGAATGTAAAATAATATGAAAGATCAGGGGATAAAAGGGGCTGGGAGAGGGAGATCCTATTGCTGGATCCCGAAAATTCCCTCGGGAGCAGCGGGGCTGGAGTCAAAGGCTGGCTGGATTTGGGGTCTTGGTTATGGGATTGGGACTGTGGTTATGGAATTGGGACCGTGGTTATGGGATTGAAACCTTGTTTATGGGATTGGAACCGTGGTTATGGGATTGTGACCTTGCTTATGGGATTGGGACCGTGGTTATGGGATTGGGACTGTGGTTATGGGATTGGGACCTTGGTCATGGATTTGGGATCTTGTTCATGGAATTGGGACCATGGTTATGGGATTGGGACCGTGGTTATAGGATTGTGACCGTGGTTATGGGATTGGGATCTTGGTCATGGATTTGGGATCTTGGTCATGGATTTGGGATCTTGGTCATGGAATTGGGACCATGGTTATGGGATTGGGACCTTGTTTATGGGATTGGGACCGTGGTCATGGGATTGGAACCTTGCTCGTGGATTTGGGGTCTTGATCATGGGATTGGAACCTTGGTTATAGGATTGGGATCTTGGTTATGGGATTGGCACCTTGGCCATGGAATTGGGACCGTGGTTATGGGATTGGGACTGTGGTTATAGGATTGGGACCGTGGTTATGGGATTGGGACCGTGGTTATAGGATTGGAACCTTGCTCGTGGATTTGGGGTCTTGTTCATGGATTTGGGATCTTGGTCATGGGATTGGGGCCGTGGTTATGGGATTGGGACCGTGGTTATGGGATTGGGACCCTGGTTATGGGATTGGGAGCGTGGTTATGGGATTGGGACCGTGGTTATGGGATTGGGACCCTGGTTATAGGATTGGGACCATGGTTATGGGATTGGGACCATGGTTATGGGATTGGGACCCTGGTTATAGGATTGGGACCATGGTTATGGGATTGGGACCATGGCCATGGGATTGGGACCTTGGTCATGGGATTGGGACCGTGGTTATGGGATTGGGACCTTGCTCATGGATTTGGGATCTTGGCCATGGGATTGGGACCTTGGTTATAGGATTGGGACCTTGGCCATGGGATTGGGACCTTGGCCATGGGATTGGGACCATGGTTATGGGATTGGGACCGTGGTTATGGGATTGGGACCTTGGTCATGGGATTGGAACCTTGCTTGTGGATTTGGGATCATGTTCATGGAATTGGGACCATGGTTATGGGATTGGGACCTTAATTATAGGATTGGGACCTTGGTCATGGGATTGGGACCGTGGTTATGGGATTGGGACTGTGGTTATGGGATTGGGACCGTGGTTATGTGATTGGGACTGTGGTTATAGGATTGGGACCGTGGTTATGGGATTGGGACCCAGGTTATAGGATTGGGACCCTGGTTATGGGATTGGGACCCGTGGTTGTTGGACTGAGAACATGGTCATGGGGCTGGGGCCCGCTCACAGTTTTAGGAACTTAGTCCCAGTCTCAGGACCGTGCCCGTGGGCTGAGCTCCTTCCTCGTGGCTTCCCTGGTGATTTTGGGAACTGGCCATGGCATTGGGGCCTGGCTCATGGACCTGGGCCCTCCCTCCTGCCTTTAGGGCTTTGCTTGGGGCTTTGGGACCTTCCTTGTGGCCTTGGGATCCAGCACAGCTCCCACCCCACAAACTCAGCAGGGATGAGGGGAATGGCCCCACAGATCCTGGGAAAGGCTGAGGAAATCCTGGGATAAGCCCCAGAAAGGATTTGGGATCACCACCCACCCACCGTGGGGAGCACAAGGAGTAGCAGCACCAGAACACGGATTTTTTTTAGGAATATCTTTATTAAAACCCACTGCAAACACATTTTTGTCCAGGTTTTCTTGGAATTCCACCCCGGAGAGAAGTGTTGGGATAACTACAAATCCAAAAAAAACTCCCAGGAGCGGGATGAACATCCCACCTCCTGTGGAAGACACAGCACCGAGTTATCCTGCTCCAAATTGTGGGATTCACCATCCCTGGGTCAAGATGTGGCAGGAAAAGGAGAGGCACGAGGTTGGATCCAGGTGGAATTGCAGCAGGAGGGAGAATCCAAATTAAACCTTGGCACAAATTCCTGTTTTCCCCCAGATCCACCATACACAGAATTCGGGATGGTGATTTTTTTGGGAATAAACAGCACAACCTCAGGTTTTTCCCAGCTCTGGTTCCCACCCTCACCCTTCATTTTTTTCCTTTTTATATCCCATAAAAACACCCCAAGGCTGCCACATCCCAAGGATCCCAAGCCAGCATAATTGCATGGGGTAATTCATTTATTTCATTGATCCAATGCTCTGCTGGTTTGGGATCTGGGAATTTTCAGCAGCATTTCCAAGAATCCTGCTGCTCTCTTCCCCCCCACCCCTTTATCCCAACATGGAGAACATTCCTATCAGCTCCACTTTCCTGTTTGCAGCTCACAATGGAGCCCCAAGACAAGGAAAAAAAAAAAAAAAAAAAGCAGGAAAGGGTTTTCCTCGGCACATGGAATGACAGGATGCAGCTCCCTGCCCACCACAAACTCCTTTGTGTTCCATCCCCATTCCCGGAGCAATTCAACAAAAAAAATTCCAACAGGAGCTTCAGAACCCTTCAAATCCCGTGGCTGATCTTTTTCCAGCCCTTCAGAGCCTGGGGTGCTGCTGGATGTGCCCCTCAGGATTTTTGGGGGAGAATTCCCGGCTGGAAGATGCTCGAGGAATTTTGGGAGCAACTTGGCATGGAGAGCTTTGGGGGATTTATGGGTTTTTACACAGAATTATCAGCAAATATTCCAATTCCAGCGTGCTCCTTACAGGTGGAAAGAGGGGAAAACGCACTCAGCCTGGAGCCAGGAAGGATCCTTCCCCAAAAAAAAAAAAAGATCCAACAGGAAAAGCCCAGCCTCCCATGCGGCTGATGGGAAGGAGAGCATTGTTTTCTCTGTTTGGAAGAGGATTTGGGCAGGATGCTCTGGAAATGAGGAGCTGGCTATTCCAAACACAGCTTTTCCTACCTTTATGCCATTCCTTGGCTCCGTGCTGAGCGGTTTTTCCCCGGTTTCAGGAGACGGGCTTTGAATAAAACCCCAAAAATAACCCTTAAACCCCACCCTGGTTGTGCCTGCAGGGGCCTGTTCGAACATCCCCACGTCAAACCCTTTTCCATCCCATTTTCCAAGGCAAATCCCAGGCTGGAATGCGGCCACGAGCAGGAGAATTCCCTTCAGGAACCGCGATCCAATCATTCCCAACTCGCCCTCGGGAGCGGAGCTGAGGAGACAAATCCCACCCCATCCCCTCTCCCGCTAACCCCCGGAGCAGCAGGACGCAAATCCCCCTTGGAACAGCCAGAGCAGCTCCCTTGGGGCACAAAGCATTCCCTCCCCACCCTTTTCTCGGGATTTTAACCCCCTCCTACCTGCGCTCCCCGCGGCTCTCGGGCTGCTCGGGCACCCAGCAATAATTATCGGCCGCGCTTTTGGCCGGCGGCTTCTCCCTCTTGGCCGCCCTTCTCCTGCAAGCCACGAGCGCCAGGGCGAGCGCCAGCAGCAGCAGGATGGCCACCAGGCTGCCCACGATGTAGTAGAGCAGCAGCCGGGGGCCGTCGGCGCTGTGCTCGTCCGAGCCGCCCCCCAACCCCGAGGCGGGAGTCCGCGGGATGCTCGTGGTCCATGGGATGCTGCTGGAGCTCCGTGGGGTGATGCTGGAGCTCCGCGGGGTGATGCTGGAGCTCCGCGGGTGATGCTGGAGCTCTGCGGGATGATGCTGGAGCTCTGCGGGGTGATGCTGGATCTCTCTGGGATGCTGGAGCTCTCTGGGATGCTGGATCTCTCTGGGATGCTGGAGCTCTCTGGGATGCTGGAGCTCTCTGGGATGCCGGATCTCTCTGGGATGCCGGAGCTCTGCGGGATGATGCTGGAGCTCTGCGGGATGATGCCGGAGCTCTCTGGGATGCCGGAGCTCTGCGGAATACCATTCGGGATCGCCTCTCCGCGGCCGCAGCCGTGCCCGTCGCCATCCCGGACGGAGCCAGGCGGGCACAGGCACTCGTAGCCGCCGGGGAAGTTGCGGCAGGCGCCGGGGACACGGATCCCGCAGGCACTCATCCACATCCAGGCAGGAATCGCCTCCCGGCTGCCGCTGGAAGCCGGGCCGGCAGGCGCAGCGGAACGAGCCGGGGATGTTGATGCAGAGCTGCGGGCACGCGTGGGGCTGGGCGCACTCGTCCACGTCGCGGCACAGGCGGCCGGCGGGGCGGTAGCCGGCCCGGCAGAGGCACTGGAAGCTGCCGGGGGTGTTGCGGCACTGCTGCTCGCACGGCCCCGACGCGCACTCGTCCACGTCCGAGCAGCCGCGGCCGTCCTCCGCCAGGACGAAGCCGGGCTCGCAGCCGCACTCGAAGCCGGCGGGCAGCGGGCGGCAGGAGCCCTGGCACGGGTTGGGGTGGCAGGAATCCTCGGGGAGGCAGGAGGCCATGTCGGCGGCCAGCGCGAAGCCCGGGTGGCAAGCGCAGCGCGGCGGCTGGCCGGGCGCGTCCAGGCAGCGCTGCTCGCACCCCCCGTTGAGCTCCCCGCAATCCACGGGGCACAGCGGGCCGGGAGGGTGCCAGGCGAACCCCCTGGCGCCCAGCACCCCCTTGCAGACGGCGAAGAGCGACGCGCCGCCGCTGCGGCAGCGCACCTCGGCCAGCGTGCCGAAGGGCGCGGCGGCCAGGCGGGCGGTGCGCACCCCGAACGGCGTGCTGTAGGACACGGAGCCGCCGCCCGCCAGCGGCAGCATCCCGCACATGCCCCGAAAGCTGAACTTGCAGAGGAAAGCGGGCAGCGCGCTCCGGCACGCCCGGTCGCTCCAGGCGCCGTCGGGCCGCAGGCTGGCGCAGCGGGCGCTCACGCAGGTGTCCGCCGGCTCCGACGCCCACGCCGAAAAGTTGCCCTGCTCGCCGCCGCCCACCCACGAGAAGCCTCGCAGCGGCTCCTGCGGCTGCACGCAGCGCCCCCGAGGCAGGGCCAGCCCCAGCCAGGCCGGGCCGGCCCACCGCGCCGCGGCCAGCAGCTGCCGCAGCCGGGCGGCCTCGGCGGCGCTGCGCACCGGCGCCAGGTTGCCCCCGTTGTCCTGGCAGCGCTGCTGGGCGCTCCTCCAGGTGCTGTCGCCGCGGTGCAGCGTGTAGCAGGCGCTGTCGGCGCACAGCACCTCGGCGTCCTGCCCCGCGCAGCGCCAGGCCAGCAGCAGCAGCGGCAGCAGCGGCCCGAGCGCGGCCATCCCGCCGGACAGACGGACGAGCGGCCGCCGCTCACATCCCGCCGTGCGGCCGCGCTCTCCCCGAACACATCCTGTGCTCCCGGCTTTCCTTTTTATCACCGGAGGCCGCGGCTTCCTGTGGCCCGGCCGGGCTCCCCTGGCTTCCCCTTCCCGCCGGCTCCTCGCTCCCATCACGAAGTTTCGGGGGAAACACGCCGCGTTCCTATTTTTATTTTTTTTTTATTGTGTTCCTGCTCTTTTTTTTTTTATTATTTTGATGGATTCCCTCCGGCAGCAGCTGAGTTTTTCCAAGCCCTAATAGGGGCCGGGAGCGTTTTTCAAGGCACGCGTTGCTAAAAAAAGGGGAAGGAAAAACATCCCGGCTAAAGAAGCCGTGGGATCCGTGGATGTCGCCTTCCAAAAAAGAGGGAATATTCGGAGCTTGGCTCTGCCAAGATTCCAGCGCGGTTTTTTTTCCCCTTTCTTTAAATAGATGGAAGAGCTCTGAAATAGGAGCAGGGTCGTGGGAAGGTCCTGGGAATACCAGGATGGAGCCAAGCCCGGGCGGGCAGCGCTATCCTGGCATTCCAGGGATGAGGATTCCTCAGGGAATTCCAGCTCATCCATGAGCAGGGCAGGGATAATTCCACTGGAATGTCCCAGACCTTGATGCTCAATTTCCCTCCTTGCATTCCCAGGATTTCTCCCTCTGGCAGCAGCAGGTTCAGCCCGGGGAGTCTTTTCCTGCTTGGCCATTCCTGGATTTTTTTTTTTTTTTTTTGGGTTAGGTGGGTTTGGAATTCCCGAGGGGACGGCCGTGATCCAACAGGGAAATTAAAACCAGGAATCTGCTCCTTCTCTTCCCTCCTAAATAAAGAAGCTGCCAAAAATTCCAGTAAAAACTGTGGATTACTCCCATGCACAGCATCCCTGGGATTTATTCTGGAATATCCCAGCCCAGTGACATTGTGGGACAAGGACTTCCCAAAAAAACTGGGAGGCACAAAACCCACCGGGATGCTGGTTCTAATTGGATTTACCCAGAATTCCAGGAATGGGGGGGGAATTTTTTTTGAACTTGGGATAAAAGAGCTCAGCACAATTTTCCTTTTTTTTTCTTTTTATTTTTTAATCCAACCAAGTTTTGCTGGACAAAATCTGGGAATTTTTAACAACAGCTCCTCTGGATATTCCCAAATTGGGAAAAATCCCAAAATATTTAAATCTAATTTAAATATTAAAAGTCATTCCAGGGTAATCATGGAGTTGGTGGGAATGTTCTTTCCTAGGATGTGTAGGATGTCCAGGGAAGAACTTCTTGTTCAAAACCATGGAATATTCATGGAATATTTGGAAAAATAAAGCTAAAAACATTTTTCCAGTGGCTTTATTTATTTTTAAAAATATTTTTTAAAATTGAGATATCCCTGTTTCCAAGAGTTTCATGGATAGGAAAGCTCCTTCCCACCACTTTTAGGAAGATCTCCACGTTTATGTGGGAATATTTTTGGGAATTTTTGGTGCTGCTTTGATTGTTATTGAATATTCCACACTCCTTAAATTTTCCCGGTTGTTCCCATTGAAAATCCAAGTCCTGGCTCTGAACTTTCAAAGGATTTTCTTTCCCAACTCCCCCCTTGGCTGAGCAAATCCATAAACCCCCCGTTTTCCACAGGAATCCAATCCCAGCGATCTGGGAATTCCCAGCAAAGGAATATCCAACACGATCCATTAAAAATTTTTTTGATTTTAAATTAATTTTAATCAAATTTTTTAACACCGGGAGCTGCTGAAAATAAAGGAATTGGTTAAAAAAACGTCGCTCCGAGGTTACAGGAGGAAAAGGGCGTGGGATGTGTGACGGCAAATCCCAGGATTGGGATGAGGGACAATGGGTGGGGGTGGGGACACCTGTGCGGGAAAAGAATTGGAGGAACTCGGCTCCCTCTGGAGACATCCCAAGGACACAGAGCCGGGCTTGGGAAGGATCTTGGAATGGGGAACGACGAAATTTTGGGAATTTGGACAGTGCAGAGGAGCGGGGAATCAGCCTTTAATTTAATTTAATGGGAATTAAACCGAATTCCAAGCGCCAGGAAGAGGAATTGCTTTGTTTAGGTTTTCACATCCCTTCTCCTCCGCCCCCGGGGAGATCCCACCTGGAATTCTGCATCCAAATCCGGCTCCCAGCACAGGAAGGACGTGGAGCTGTTGGAGCAAATCCAGAGGATTTTATTTCTGGGATAATCAGAGGGATGGAGGGGGAAAAAAAAATGGGAGAATTGGGATTGCTCAGCCTGGCAAAGAGAAGCTTCAGGATGATCCCATTGTGTTTTTCCAGGAGGTTATTCCCAAGGCATGGAGTGACAGGAGAAGGAATATTGGGAATAAATCCTCCCCTGGGAGGTCCTGGCACAGATTCCCAGAGAAGCTGTGGCTGCTCCATCCCTGGAAAAGTCCAAGGCCAGCCTATGGAATGAGAAGAGGAATTAAGATCCCTCCCAACTGAAACCATTCCAGATTTTTATTTTTTTCCCATGGAAACATCCCATTCCTTGCATTCCCTCCTTTTCATGGAAGCAGATTCCAGGCTGGCATTTTCCATCCTTCCCTCCCTTTGTCTGCTCTTCCACGTTTTTCCAACATTGGAGCGACTTCCAGGCTAAAGCTGGAGGAGGGGGGATGTCAAAACAACCTGGAGAGAATCCAGGAATTCTGTATTTCTCCAGATAAAAAATTCCAGGAGCTCCATGGGTGGCAGGGAGCTGCTCCAGGTGTTCTGTTCAATCCCTGAGTTTTGTCCCGTTTTTCCCAGCCCACTTTGTGGTGTTCAAAGCCAGGAATTCCATTTCTCTTCCCATCTGGAAGTGGTTCCTGGGATTCCAGGGAGGAGAAATCCCACTGGTGCCCAGCAGATCCAAGCTCTGAAATTCCTTTGGGATGGAATTGGGGTGCTCTTCCCAAACTCTTTCCTCCTGGAAGTGGAAGCACAGCTGGAATATCAGGCTGGATAACACCTGGAAAAGTGGGAATTGTGGCTCTGGAAGCTTCTGCTCAAGAAGGGAAATCTCCTCAGATCCCAGGACAATCCCTTGGGGGAAAATCCTCGCTCCAAGGGATGTTTTCCCTCTTCCACTTTTTATTATTCTGGATTTTTTCCATGTGTTTGGAGCCCTGGAATTGCTGACTGGATTGTCCTGGGTGGTCTGGGGCGGGAGCAACCTCTCCCCCAGGAAAAATGGGAATTCAGTCAGAGGCTTCCCCAGGGATGGATCCTCCTTCCACTGGGATATTCTCCAAGGGAATTCTGGAATAGCAGGGGGGAAGGCTCTGCAAAATTCCCTCTCATTCCCAAATTTCCTGGCGATCCACGATGAGCCTGAGGGAATTCCAACTCGCCTCCCCAAGCAAGGATTGCCTAAGGAAAGGAAAATCTGGAATATTTCCTCTCCAAATTCCCAAAGAATAGGGAATTCCTGTGTGGTTTTTACTGGGATTTGTGCATCTGTTCCCTGAGGGAAGCTGGAAGCAAGAGGGAACATTTTTAGGATATTTGGGAGCTTTTTTTTTTTTTTTTTGGCACAAATTGAGATTTTTCTGCTGCACATTCCCAATCTTTTAGCTCATCCCATCTGGTGGCAGGATCGGTTTTCCAGGTGGAATAATTTAAGGAATAAATGACCATAAATAAATGGGAAATGGAAATGGAAATGGAAATGGAAATGGAAATGGAAATGGAAATGGAAATGGAAATGGAAATGGAAATGGAAATAGAGATAGAAATAGAGAAAGAGAAATAGAGAAATAGAAATAGAAATAGAAATAGAAATAGAAATAGAAAAATAGAAATATAAATATAAATAGATATAGATATAAATATAAATATAAATATAAATAGAAGTAGAAATAGGATTTTTAAAAGCATATAATAATAATAATAATAATAATAATAATAATAATAATAATAATAATAATGATAATAATAATAATAATAATGTGTATCCATAGGCTGCCTGAATAAACATGGAATTACCATGGGAAGGAAGCATTCCAGGGGATCCATGAGGAATTGATTCCTTCTTTTTTTTCTATTTTTTAAAATTTTTTTAATTATTTTTTTTCCCCTGGAGCAGGGAAGTGCATTATTAACTAATGATTCCCCAATTTTGGAGGCAGAATTGCCTCTCCCTCCTGCCGGAATTCCCACAGTCCTTCCCAAATCCCCGCAGGCAGCAAACCCCAAGGGGTGGGGTTGAAGCCAAGCGGGATTTCTGCCGTTCCCAAAAGTCACCCCAGCCCCTCCGGCCGGGAATGACTCAGCCCAGCTGGATTGTTCCCTCTTCTCCCATTTCCCTGCCGCTTTTTCAGCCCAGCCCAGCTGAAATCCCGGGAAAGGCAGGGCTGGAAACATTCCCGGGTGTTGCCCGGCCAGGGCGGCAACAACTGGAAGGAAAAGCAGGGTGGGATTCTCCAAAGGGATGAGCGGCTCCTCCAGACCCTGCCCAGCTCTCCCAAAATAATGAATTCCCTGTTTGCCAAAAGGGTTGGAACGAGACGGGCTTTAAGGTCGTTCCCGATCCTGATCTTCCCAGAATTTTCTCATCCCTCCCAGATGATTCTGTTCGGAGTGTGGGATCTCTTTGCAGAAAAAAAAATCCATTAAAAAGAAAAAAAGGGGAATTATAAATATGTCGGGATGTGGCTTCTCCAGCCCCTCTCCCCACCCCAGCAGAGATCCCAAAATTCAGAAGGGAGAGGAGCCAAAAGTTCAAATAATCCTTTAAAAAAAAAAAACACAATTTGGCAGGAAAATGACTCAAAAGCACACGAAAACACCGAGGTCATTCCCAGCAGGAACTGACCCCAGCAAAGCATCGCCATTCCTGCTTCCCACACTGGGCTCTTTTCCAGGTTTTTCCTTTCCATCCTGCAAATCTTCCTCCTTGGAGAGGAGGAGGAGGAGGGGCAGACTCAGGATTCTTCTTTTCCATCTCCTTGTGTGTCCAGCTTGACAGGATTTAAGTGGGAATAAAATTCCTGTTCCCACCTGGGCCAAAAGCAGGAAATATCCCCCTGGAATTGCTGATATTTTGGGTTGAAGATCCCAAGTTTCCAACCCCTTTAGATGTGGAGAAATCCTTGGAAAACTTCCCCATCCCTGCCCTAGGAGCCTGGAATTCTCCTGTGGGTGCACCAATCCCATGGTTTGGATTGGGGAAAACACCAAAATCCCTTTTTTTTTTTTTTTTTCTAAATGGAAAAGATTCCCAGCCCTGAGCAAAGCCTGGTGGGATTTCCAGAGCAATTCCAAACTGCTTTTCCCGTGTTGCTCCGAGTTTTCTTCCCTCTGGTTTTCCCTCTTTATCCAAGGAAATGGGAATCCAATGGGAGGAAGGCAGGATCTGCATCCGGGGGATCCAGAGGTGCTTCCTCACTTTTTAATGGGATTGAGGAATAATCTCCCAGCGGCTCCACTGGAAAACTGATGGAGATCTTGGAAAAACGGGATCCCAAAAGCTGGAGCCGGGGCAAACCAGCTGCTAGGGAATTGGGAAAGGGGGAAAACAAAAGCTCTACAATTCCTGGGGAAAGTCAAGCAGGGTTTGAATTCCTTGCTTGGAATCTGGGAAGAAGCAAATCCCTCTCTTTTCGCGGCATTGCCGGGATTTCAGGTTTTCCCGGAATGGGGTGACCTTTGCCCCGTGCTGGTGATTTATTTGGGAATCAATCCCTGCTCCTGAGCCCGGGATATTTGGGAGCTGGGAAGTTGGGAAGCGGCTGGGATTCAACCCCAAATGTGGGGAGGGGGACAAATTCCCAGTTCTCCCCAGAATCCCAAACTGGATTCCAGGCAGAGCTCACCACCGCCGGGACACAAAACAGAGGCTGGATGAACGGAATGAAAACATTTAAACCGCATCCCAAGTTTTTCTTCGGGAAGCCAGGGCATCCCTCCCAGCCCGCGGCGGAGCGGGACACGGATCCCGGCGGGATTTGTCCGGAAAACTCGGCGCTCCCAGCACAATGCCCAATTTCCTGCTGGGAGGGGGACCTGGCAGGGCAGGAAAACATCAGCACTTTTCCAGAGGCTCCGAACTTCCCTGCTGCCTTCGGGGCAGGGAGGATCCACCCCGCGATTTTTTTTCGCTGGAATCGCGACAATCCTCAGGCTTGGATGCGGCGGAGCTTCTGGGGGGGAAACAAAACTCGGGGTTTTTGGGAATGTGCGCCATAAAGATAAGGGGCTGGGAAGGCTGGGCAGAGTTTTCCGGCTGGAGAACGTGTTCCCCAAGGCTGAGCTTTTCCCTCCTTATCGCGGCTCCGCAGCAGCCGGGTCGCCTCAGCTGGAATTTCCCTGCCTCAGCAAAAGGGGGAAAAAAAAAAGGGAATGCAAAGTAAAAAATTCCCTGCGCTGCTAGGAAGGGAATCACAGCAAAATCTCCTCTTATTCCACACCCTGCTCCAAGGTTTTTTTGGGAAAACAGGGAAGAAAATGCTTCCTTAGAGGTTTAAAAGGAATTTTCCCTCTTTTCCAGCATAATTTATTTGTGTTTCCATAGGATCTTCCCCACTGCTGTGAGCACCCAAGGCTGGATTTGCCTATGGAAAGGGAATGGATGGAGCAAAGGGAATTCTGGGGCTTCGATGCAGCGCTGGGAAAATGGAAACAGCCACAAAAAACATGGATTGGGATCCATTCTCCAGCTGCCGAGATGGGATTCCACTGGTTAATTACGGCCACATTCCCGTGCTGGAGAGGAATTAGGGATCATTTCCAGGTGCTCCCTGCCCCGCTGTAATTCCAAGGGTTTTACCTTTCCAGCTCTCCGGGTTATCTGTGGCTGCTTCCGGAGCTCCCTGTGGAATTTGGTGAAGGCCAGCGTGGAAATGGGAAGAGCCCCGTGGATAAACATCTGGATCCTGCCATTGTTATCCCAAAAAAAAGCGGCAGGAGAAAGGTGGGGAGGAACAGGGACGCTCCGGGCAGGGCTGATGTTTCCAAAGGGATAAAATCCTTGGATTCTTGTCCCTGCCGGCCACCTGCAGGTCTGATCCCAGCTGGAGGCAGCTTTCCACTGACCTCACTGGGCAAACATTCCCTCCTCCCTGGTTTTGCAGGGAGCGAGACACTGGATACTCAGAATGGAAGGAGAAAATCCACAGAAAAAAAAACAAAAAACCAGGAGCTTGTTCCTAAAGGCAGCTGAGCCCATTCCCAAATCCTCCTGGGATTTTCCTCCAAATGAAATCCAAGCTGGATACCTTCAGCTCCAGGAGGTCTGGGGGTCCAGTTCCTCTTTTTCCCAAGGAATGTGCCAGGGCCAAGCCTCCCATGAATTCCTCCCACTGGAGCTAATTCATTTCCCAGCTAAAAGTTTGGTGCGGTTTTCCCAAAATTCCCTGGAAAAAGCTGTGAGAGTTTTGCCAGGGATACTCCAACAGGGCAGCCAGAGCTGGATAGAGCCAAAATTATCCTTAGGGAAGTGGGAAGCATGAGCTGGAAGTGGGGATTGGAACCAGGCACCACATCCAGGATTTTTAATGGGAAGAGATGGAAAAGCTCAGCTCAGCTGAGGATTTCAGGAATGTTCCTTGGAGCTCTCCCTGCCTGATTTCCCAATCTTTATTCCCAAATCCAGACTGATCTCCTGTGGAATTCAGGCTGTAAATTTCCCTGGCAGTTCTGGCTCCCACCTGGATTTCAAAAGCCATTCCCTACAGGTGGAGAATCCAACCTCTCCCGGGGTGATCCATCTGGGATTAAACATCCACAGCTCCAGGGATCAGGAGTGAGTGGTTTCTTAGATGGGATCCATTTTTTCCCCCCTGGAATTGTTCTCCAGGTATTCCAGTCATTCCCTGCTTGCTCTTCATAAAAATCCCATTTTTATGGGATTTTAGGGATTGTCCTTCCCACTTCATCCCCTCCTCCTCTGGAGGTCTCAGTGCCAAACCCCTGGTGGGAACAGCCTGGAATGTGCCCGGAGCCTCTGGAAAAATCCCAAATTGTGGTCCCAGCTCTGTTGCCATGGAAAGGAGCCCTTGGATTCCATCAGCACAGCGGGATGGGGTCATTCCCAGTTTTCCTGCTTGATCCCAGCAAGGACAGGGTTGTCATTCCCGACTTGGGGATTACTCAGGGGTGAGGTGATGCATCCATGAGTGTCCCAGATGGGAATTCCTGAGAACTGCTGCCCAGCTGGGATGAATTTCAGTTTTCCAAAGCCTGGTTTGGGAGTGGGCTGGAGGTGTGGAGATCCTCTTGGAATTCTCTTCCAAAATGGCTTTTCCACCTCTCCTGGGAATTTTGAGAAGAAGGGAGCAGTGCCAAGGACTCCTCCTGTGCTCCATTCCCAACTTGTCCTTGGAATTCTGGAATTCTGAGCTTCTGCTTCCTTCCCATGCACTCCCATTTTCCAGAGGGACAAAATTCCCACCTGATCCTCACAGGTCAGCACGCCTGAACTTGTCCCAGCTCTGGGAAAAGGCAGGAAAGCTCAGGTGCTGGCATTCCCATTGGGAATTCTGGGCCTAGAAAAGGCTCCCTGCTCCTACCCCAGCTCCAGGTGCGTGCCCTGAATTCCCAAATTCTTGCTCCAGAGAGGAAAGCGTTTGTGGAACCACACAAATCCACTCCTGAATTTTCCACTTTCCCCTTGGGAAGTCAGAAATGTGCATCCACAGCATCTCCAGGACGAGCTTGGATCCTTGGACCCACGGACCTAAAAATAAGATTTAAGGAATCTGGGATCTTTTTTCCCTTCCTTTTGACTTCTTTCCCTTGACTCTCCCACATTTCTCCCTGACACTTCCAGGCTCCAACCTGTTTTCCTGGTTTTATTATTTCTAAGGGTGGGGCTCCATGTCCTCACACACCTGGATGAATAACACAGATCCATCATATTTTGGGATGTCCTTCCAGCTTCCAATGCAAGCCTGGGCTTGGCAACCCCACTGGTGCTCCCAACAGATTTTTTTTGGGATAACCTGGAGCCAGCTCCAAACCTCCTGACTCCCTCTGAGGCGTAAAAACAGATCCATAAAATCCTTTGGAATGCTGGTGTGATTCCCATGCCAGCTGCAACATTCTCCTATTTCCCTGCAATCCTGGTTTTTGAGGGAAAATGAATCCAGACGGGAAAAATCGGAGCGTGACACTCTGGGATTTGGAACTCCAGCTCCATCCAAAGGGATATTTTTCCTTAATCCACCTTGGCATTCCTCCAGCCCTGGAACTCCTGGCAACCATTAAATATCCTGGAGTAAAAGCAGATGGTCTAACAAAGGAGCTCGTGGCACGACCCAAAGTCATTCCTGCTGCTTTTCCAAAGGTTATCCTGCCATTCCCAGCCCCACTGCTCCCCAGGAATATCAATTTTTAAATCCCAGTTGGGAAAACGTTCCTTTTAAAGCTAAGAACACTTCTGGAGACGGATTTTTGTGTATTTGAATGCAGACACAGCTCCAAAAGTCATGCCTGAGATTAATTGGGATAATTATTGGGATCATTATTAGGGATAAGCACAAAGCTGGGAAATGAGCAGTGGGAAAACTCAGCAAATCCTTCTCCTCCTCCTCCAGAAAACCCTAATCCACTCTTTTATCCCAAAATTTGGCACAACCCCCAGCTCCACGTGGGCATCCAAGCCTCATTCCGCAGCTTTAAGCTTTTCCTAAATATAAAAAAATAACCAATTTGGGAACTTCCAGCACGGAGCCTCCCTCCCTGCTCCTTTTCCCTGCCTGGAGCACATGGTGAGGGATCAAAAGGGATTAATTGGGATTTTAATGAGCTCAGACATTTGGCTTGGGATGAGCTCCCTGTGTTCCATTGGCTTTGGGGATGGATCTTGGCACAGACCTTCTCCAAAGCAGGAGAGCTGGAAGGAGAAAAGATGGAACAAAGATGAAGGCAGATGGGAATTTCTTCATGGAATGAGTTGCAAGCATTGGAATTGCCCAGGGAGGTTTGGAATTCCCACCCCTGGAACAGTCCTGGGTGGAATAAAAGAAGGCAGATGGGAATTTTTTCATGGAATGTGGTGTTAGAATTGGAATTCCCTAGGGAGGTTTGGAATTCCCATCCCTAGAAAAGTCCTGGGTGGAAAAAAAGAAGGCAGATGGGAATTTTTTCATGGAATGTGGTGTTAGCTTTGGAATTGCCCAGGGAGGTTTGGAATTCCCACCCCTGGAACAGTCCTGGGTGGAATAAAAGAAGGCAGATGGGGAATTTCTTCATGGAATGGGGTGTTAGCATTGGAATTCCCAGGGAGGTTTGGAATTCTCATCCCTAGAAAAGTCCTGGGTGGAATAAAAGAAGGCAGATGGGAATTTTTTCATGGAATGAGTTGCTAGCTTTGGAATTGCTCAGGGAGGTTTGGAATTCCCACCCCTGGAACAGTCCTGGGTGGAATAAAAGAAGGCAGATGGGAATTTTTTCATGGAATGGAGTGTTAGCTTTGTAATTCCCAGGGAGGTTTGGAATTCCCACCCCTAGAAAAGTCCTGGATGGAATAAAAGAAGGCAGATGGGATTTTTTTCATGGAATGAGTTGCAAGCATTGGAATTGCCCAGGGAGGTTTGGAATTCCCACCCCTGGAACAGTCCTGGGTGGAATAAAAGAAGGCAGATGGGAATTTTTTTCATGGAATGAGTTGCTAGCTTTGGAATTGCTCAGGGAGGTTTTGGATGCCCACTCCTGGAGATGTCAAGGAATAAGACATGAAGGAGATGGGAATTTTTTCATGGAATGGAGTGTTAGCATTGGAATTGCCCAGGGAGGTTTGGAATTCCCACCCCTGGAACAGTCCTGGGTGGAATAAAAGAAGGCAGATGGGAATTTTTTCATGGAATCAGGGTGTTAGCATCGGAATTCCCCAGGGAGGTTTGGAATTCCCACCCCTAGAAAAGTCCTGGGTGGAATAAAAGAAGGCAGATGGGGATTTTTTCATGGAATGGAGTGTTAGCATCGGAATTCCCCAGGGAGATTTGGAATTCCCACCCCTGGAAAAGTCCTGGGTGGAATAAAAGAAGGCAGATGGGAATTTTTTCATGGAATGGGGTGTTAGCATTGGAATTGCCCAGGGAGGTTTGGAATTCCCATCCCTAGAAAAGTCCTGGATGGAAAAAAAGAAGGCAGATGGGAATTTTTTCATGGAATGTGGTGTTAGCATTGGAATTTCCCTAGGGAGGTTTGGATGCCCACTCCTGGAATAAGACATGAAGGAGATGGGAATTTCTTCTTTCTTCTCTCACAGAAAGGTTTGGAGTTCCCACTCCTGGAGGTGTCCAAGGACCTGCCACCCCAGAGGCCTTTTCCAGCCCCAGGAATTCCCTGGGATTCTGTGGGAATAAAGCTGCAGCTGGGGCCAGCACAGCCCGGGGTGACTCATCCTGAAATTCCCCCAAATGTTTTGCCAGGTGTTTGTTTCTCCAGGCAGCTGCTCCTTCCATTCCCGTGCCAAGATTCCACACCCAAACTGGGACTGAAAAGGGCATTTTCCTCATCCCTGCAGGAGCACCTGGAGGAGGGAATACTCTCCCTGAAAACACTCAGATATAAACTGAAATTCCCAGTTTTTTTCCTCCCCCCACCCCAAATTATTTGGATTTGCAAACCACGGTGAGCGCTCAGCACTAAGGAAAAATAATCACTGAGGGGAAAATATTATTACTGGGAAGGCAAATATTTACATTTTAAATAAAAAAAATTGGGATAATTCTGGTGGCTGAAAGTCAAGAGGCTTCTGTAGGAGGACGAGAAAGTTTGGGATCTTGAGAGGGAATCGCTGCTTTCTGGGGAACAGCAGAAAAACACAGCCAGCTGTTGGAAAAACATCACTTAATCTGATGCATTCAGATTTATTTTCCTTACAATTTTCCCTGGTGAACAGCTGGGATCAGCTGGGATTTGTCAGGAATCACCTCCGTGAAATCAGCAGCTCTTTCAGTCGCAGCCCTCGGAACGTGGGGAGGGCAAATCTGGCAGGAATTCCCTCTTTTCTTGCCACCAGGAATAACTTTGGGGGTTGCTTAGCTGGGTTTCTTCTGGCTGGGAGCAAGGTGTTAATCTGAATTTATTCCCTGGGATCCTTTGCATTCCATATGGAATATTGAGTAGGAAGGGACCCCGTGGAGAAGAGGGGGGGAAAAAAGGGATTTTTTTTTCCTCCCCCACCTCCTTTTGCTGGTGGAATATTTATTCTATATTGAAATGTAACTAAACAGGAGGCATAAGCATTAACATCCTGTCCTTTTTTAGCTGGAGACTAAACATTTTCCACCTGTTTTCCAGATCCCAGATGGAGAAACGGGATCTTTAGGATACTCCATAACCCCCAGACCCAAACTCAACCAGAACTCAACATCAAAATAAAAACCATTTAAATTTGGGCTTCACTGGGAGTGCTAAGGAGTTAAAAATACCTGGATCAGGCTTTCAATATCCATGGAATGTGAGGGGAAAATAATTTTCTTCCAGAGGCAACTTCTGGGTTTAGCAGGGGTTAAAATATTTGGGAGAAGAAGGAAAAACAAGTTTGCCAAGAGCTTAAAAATGTGTGATAAACAAGCGAATGAGCTGTGCCGAGGATTTATTTCGTGCCAGGAGGAAAATATCATCGACACACTCCCAAAAATTTGGATTTCCATCTCCCTAGCACGTCACTAGTCAGGCGTGTGGGGTCAGGACTGCAGGGAATTAATGAAAAAAGGAGAGGGAACGTCCGGAATTCACAGCCCAGAGCCAAAATTCTGGGTTCTGGGGAGGTGCTGAGCTCATTTTGGACAACATTTCCCAAATTTGGGTCTTGACCTTGCTGGGAGCCCTTCCAGTGACTCCTGGATGTGTCCCCAAACGTTGGCTCCATCACCCCAGGGAACACAGAGGGGTGAAAAGGGCTTTTAATTTTTAATTTTTAACTGTATTTCATTTAACTCATTTATTGCTTCCAATCCATGAAAGCTCGTTGGTTTTCCAAGTGTTCAGCCTGGAGAAGAGAAGCTTTGGGATGATCCAAATGCAGAATTCCAGGACTTGTAGGAGCTACAAGAAGCATGGAGAGAGATTATTTCCATGGGACAAGAGGGAATGGCACTGCCAGAGGGCAGGGATAGATGGGATTTTGGGAATAAATCATCTGGCACAGGTTTCCCAGACAAGCTGTGGTTGCTCCACCCCTGAAATTGGAATTTGACAGTTGGATTTGATGATTTTAAAGCTCTTCTCTCAGTTTGCTCTGGTGCCCAGGTTTTTCCCATCAGAAATTTAGCAGGAATTAAACTTTGCTGGTTTTTTAGGATTCTAAAATCTCGTTTTTCAGACAAAACACACACGGACTCCCCTCAATTCCCATGTTTTAGAACTCCTGCTCCTCGAGACTGAACCTGAGGGGAGAATCCTTGGGATGGCTGATCCCATGCCAGAATTTCTCATGGAGAGCAGGACAAGAGGCTCAGCAGTGCTTGGTGCTGACACACAAGGATTTTCTCTGGAATTTGCATCTTTAGCCCATGCTGAAAGCTCTGTCCTTGTTTTTAGGGATGATCCAGAGGTTTGCTTGCCTCCTGGGAAGAAGCTCTCCCTGCAGTGACATCCATGGTTGGATTCCTCTGGATTAAAGGGATGAGCAGGGCCACAGCCCAGGGCTGCTCTTTCCAAAGTCTGCAGCATCCTCTGGTGGAGCTGGAAGGAAGGGATATCCATCCAGGGAAAACACACCAGCATGTTTCCTGGGGGGGCTCCAAAACTTTGCTGGGAAAAGCCAAAATTGCCAACCCCCAGCACTGCTCCCTGCTGTGCTCCAGGGGGAAGGAATCTGGGATTTGGGGATGTTTCCATCCCTTCAGAACAGGACCTGACTGGCAGAGCTGACTCCCAGTTTTCCTCCCTTTTTCCTGGTTTTAGTCACCAGGATCAAAGCCCGAGGTATTTCTCCACTCCCAACCAAGATAAAAATCTGAGTTCCCAGGCTCTGATTCTTTCCTGGATTTTGTTGTTTTGGCTTAACAGGTTGTTTTATTTCGCCATCCTGGTGTCTGGAATGCCTCACCCACCATGGGACACCTGGGATTGGCATCTCCTCCCACATGTTTCATCCCTCCTGTTGAAATTCCAAAATTAGGAATTGGGAAAGAGCAGCTATGATGCTCTCCCTTCTCTCTCCCCACAGGAGAGGAGAATTCCATGGGTTCTAGGGAGCCCCTGAAGAGCATCCAAGCACCTGGAATATTTGGAGAATTGAGTGAATCTCCTGAGAAATAATTGGTGGCAAAGAGCAGAGTGAAATCCAGCCTTGGGAAAATCCCTCCAGAAATTCCCTCCATCCTCGTGGAATTCTGACTAAATTGGCCAGGAGCTTCCCAGCTCCTCAGGGAGGAGCACACCAGTTTTCCAGTAAAGGAAAAGCAAACATTATTCCCTTGTGTGAAGGTACAGGAATATTATCCTGACATTTTCAACATGGATTGCTCATATTGCTGCTCATTCTTCCTGCTCCGAGAGCTGTGTCTGGATTATAGAAACGTTCCCTAGCTACAAACAAAATAATCAGGGTTGAAAACATGGATAACACAGATGTCTGCCTTGCCTGATTTATTTTTTTTTATGAAGAAATTTATTTTATGTTTCCTCAGGGAATTACAGTCATCCATCATTTTTTCCAAGCTGTGAAGATTTTAAAACCTGCACTTAAGTGGGAGAAAAACTGCTTCAAAGGAGGAATTTATGTTGGAAAAAAGATTGGAAGTGCTTGGCACTTTGAAATAATTTTATGTGGCAAAAGGCAGGAATATGGGATCACCAGTGGGAATAAGGAGGGAGACCCTGTGGTTCTCCTAATCCCAAATTTACCCCACTGAAGTTCAGAGATTTTTACTGGTTTATATGAACAACTCTCCTAACTCTGGTGCTGATATCCCAATATCCACATGGAAATCCCAGTATCCACATGGATATTCCAGTATCCACATGGATATTCCAGTACCCTAACAGATATCCCAGTATCCACATGGATATCCCAGTATCCACATGGAAATCCCAGTATCCACATGGAAATCCCAGTACCCACATGGATATCCCAGTATCCTCATGGAAATCCCAGTATCCACATGGATATCCCAGTATCCACATGGAAATCCCAGTATCCACATGGATATCCCAACATCCACATGGAAATCCCAGTATCCTCATGGAAATCCTAATATCCTCACAGATATCCAGTATCCACATGGATATTCCAGTATCCACATGGATATCCCAATATCCACATGGAAATCCCAGTATCTACATGGAAATCCCAGTGTCCTCACAGATATCCCAGTATCCACATGGATATCCCAATATCCTCACAGATATCCAGTATCCACATGGATATTCCAGTATCCACAGGGATATCCCAATATCCACATGGAAATCCCAGTATCTACATGGATATCCCAGTGTCCTCATGGAAATCCCAGTACCCCACATGGATATCCCAGTATCCTCATGGAAATCCCAGTACCCACATGGATATCCCAGTACCCTCACGGATATCCCAGTACCCTCACAGATATCCCAATATCCACACGGATATCTCAGTACCCACATCGATATCCCAATATCCACATGGAAATCTCAGTATCCTCACAGATATCCAGTATCCACAAAAATATCCCAGTATCCACACTGGGAGAGGCTGAGGAGCAAACTGGGCGGTATTAAATCCCCTGAGGACACGCATCACCGAGGCCATTTCACCAGAGAAAACCCGTCTCTTCTTTTTTTTTTTTTTTTTTTTTTTTTTTTGAAAGCGTGAAAACAAATTCTTTCCAGACCGAGCCGGTTTAAATTTTTTTGCGGATTAGCGCCGATTTAAGGCGGGGATTGAGGGTTTAGAGGTGTTTTTTGTTGGTTTTTTTCCCTGTGGGGACGCCCTGCCCGCACTCAAAATGGCGGCGGCGCTGAGGGGCTGAGGCGATGAGGCCGCGGCCGCCATGGCGCTTTCGGGCGGGAACCGGCGGCGGGGTGAGGGCCGGGATGGAGCCCGGGAGAGCCGGGAATCACCGCCGGGAGAAACCGGGAATCACCCCCGGGAGAACCGGGAAGCACCCCCGGGAGAGATCTCGGCGCTGCCGCCCGGCGGGAGGCGATTCCCGGGTGCTGCAGGTGGCCCCCCCCTCACGTCCTCCCTGTGTCTCTGCTTTCCAGGTGTCTGGAGCCAAATCTCTCAGAATCCAGAAGATGATGCTTTGATGGCACAAGGAGCAGCAGGCGACATCGGCAGATTTTCATCCCGAGGATGGTGAGAGTTCCTCGGGGGAGGAGCTTTTCCAGGGGTGTCCTGAAGGTAACGTGGTTAGGGAGAAATCCAAGTGCTCTGTGTTTCAAAAAAAACAACAACAAACCCCAAACTTTAGGTCTTTTGAATTAATTTATCCAGCAGTCTGCTGGAGGGCGAATACAATTTTTTTTTTTTCCTGGAGCATCAGTGGGGATTTTCCTAGAGGATAAATGAACATTGGGGTGGGTAAATGGAGATGATCAATAGGGATGCTCTGGAGCATAAATTGACATTTTCCAGGTGGATAAAATAGAAATTTTTCCAGCAGGTAAATGGAGATAATAAAAATATACAAATATAAATATTTTCTTGGAGATTGTCACTGTTGGGTTTTATTTCTTAAAGGAATTGTTCCAGTTGTACCAATTCCAGCTGCACTGATTCCAATTCCTCATCAGGAACTCCATAATTGAATTGAAATACGGTTTGAGTTTTCCATCAGTTCTGATGCAATTAAAGTGTCTTTGCAAACAACCTCTCGGATTAATTATGCTTTCTGCAAAATCTTGCACACGTGTGCGCATTTTTGAAGTATTTATTCCCAAATTGCCGGGAAAAAAGCTGGAAAGGAGTTACAAACAAACCCATAAAAGGGGGAGGAAATGGGGTTTTCGTTTAAATCCTTGGAGTGAGTGTTTTGGAGACTTAAGGATTTGGCAGCACTTTGGAAAACTAAAGATCAGCTTCCAAATGGGAACAGAAAATACGATTTTTATTTTTTTTTCTGAAGGAAAAAGTGGTGGGAGTTGATGGATTTGTGGGGGGTTTTAATCCAGAAGCAGCTGAACTGGGAGATGAT